>JABSTQ010006478.1:0-137500 GCA_013358835.2 Ixodes persulcatus | reverse complement strand
AAACGGAAATATTATTTTTTAAAACCTTCAAGTACCGACACCGCATGAAGTGGTGGTACGAAGATGTAATCTTGTTTCGCCGGTGTGTATGTAGCAAACTTTCGGTATAGAAGAAACATCTCTATAAAGCTACCCGCCAACAGCGAATTTAGAACCGGCTCACCAAGAATGGAAAGGTCAAGGAGAAATTGTTCATTTCACGAGCCAAAATGTCGACCATACGGGGAGCTTGGCGCTACTTTTCCACGATCCAGTTACTTTAGGTTGGACGTGCCCCATTTTACAGCGAAGCTGTATACGACTCGTTGGTCGGGTTTTTTTGTGTCCGTCGAAAGAATAGTCGACAGAAAACCATCGCGCACGTCTTATCATCGTTCGCGCGCTCCTTATCATCTATCATGTGGGTTTGACACTTTTTCAATAAAAAAATCACAAAACAAGTGACAAAACCACATGATAAATCATTAGTCGCGCGCACAATGCGAAGCACGTAGTACTCTCCGCATGCGTTTCTCGGTAAAGATTGCGGTTGCACAAGCTTAACGCGGCAACGGCAGCGTATTAAGTCTTTGATATAGACCCTTTTGCTGTTTACAAACATGAACTTCCGCTTGCGTCCCAAGCGACTTCCGGTCGCTCCGTCTTTGCAAGCCTATAGAGCTTGCTTATATCACAAGTGCCAGAAAGCATAAATGCTACACGGACAACAAAGTTGGGTATTTAACGAGGGCATTCGGCTGTAGAATTTAACGTCTTGGAGGAGGCAAGTTGGTTTACATTAATATTCGACGACCTCCCGCTTCTTTGTTGTTTTGGCGTTCACCTGGAAAATTGGTGGTTAAACGTTTCATCGACATTTCAGGCAGCGGTGTCAAGGTGGGCTTCGTTCATTCTTTTTATGAACCGAAAGTTCGTTGGGACGTCATAGATTGGACACCGCCTGGTGGCGTTTGCAAAGAAAATGGCTTATACAAAAGACGTTTTGGTACAGTGCATTTACTTTTCTTTCGTCAATCATTTGGTATAGTGTAGTAGGCCATCGTTGCAGGTGAAACTACAGCTTCGCTGGCCAGCCACCTTCACAGCGTGGATTGGAGCCTCATTTTTTTAAATTATTCCACCCAACCAGACTGATATCGGTCGAATATTCACATTCCAGGCGTAAATAGCGTGTAACCTTTTTCTTGATAAAAATGATTTGATGACTTACTATAAAAGACTTTCTTTTCAAGTGCCTCAATATTATTTCGGGAATTTTGTGAAGTGCGTGTTTTGCGAATGTCTCGCTAATATTTCGCGGGAGAAAGGTTTCGCGATTTCGCGTCAAGCTGCCACCTAGATTCTTTCCTTGCCTCCTTCTCCATAGTTTTGGAGTAAACAATTTTAATTAAATTAAGCATTTTATGCGTTCCTTATTATGAAAATACAAATTCGCGTGATAAATTCTTAAAATATTTTAGGTCCTGTTGTTTGCGACAACTGGGTACTCGCAATAATTAAATCCTTTACAACATGCCCTATGAAGTCATGCACGATAATACTTTTAGGAGTTCAGCGTTCCTTTGAGAGAACGAGAAAATGTAAAACTGTATTTACTGACGACAATGTCGGTCCCGTCCACGCTCTTCCTCCCGCCAGGGTGGGCGAGAACGTCTGCCAGGAGCGTGGCTCCCTGGTCCAGGGCGCCGCCGATGAGGACCTGCTTGTCAGCGAGGAGCTCGTCCTTCCGATACGGGAAGGCCGCTGGTCCCAGGAAGGGTACCACGTCGGTCAAAAGGAGCTCCTGGGCGCTCTTGGCGTCTAGGCACTCGACGCTGTCCACGGCCATCTCTCGCTCGCAACTCGTGGCCCGCAGTAGGTTCTTCCAACTCGGACCTCGGTACCTGCACGGGACGACACGGCCAACGTCAGGCTCGAATTCGTTGCGACACGAAGTTACGCGAAGTGATACGTCACTGGAAAGGGGAAACGTCGACAACTGTAACTATACACCATCTCACCGAAGCTCTGGAAACACTACAATATGCCGGAACAGCTGACCCCACAAAGCATGCATATACACAGCAACATATACGTGGAAGCAACTTTTGTACATGGGTCTTTTCTGCATAACCTCAGTCCAGCGCCACTGCGGCGTCCTAGACCTAGCGATTTTTGGTTTACCCGCTGACGTGTCCGCTCGGGTTATGGGCAAGGAGACCTAGAAACGGTGTTGTCTAAACGGGTCGCGTTTAAAGGAGCTGTGCAACAGCTTCAGTTATTTGATTAAATAATTTGGGAGTTGGCGCCTCGACCTTTCTGAAGTAAAGGCAAAAAAACCGCTTTTCCCTGCATGTCCTAGTTTTTATTTTAAAAATGGACGAAGATTGAGGTTTTCGGCACCTCTCAAATCCTTCACAATCTTCCGATTCACGTGCACTGTGACGTGAATGGGGGACGCGCGGGGTTCCGGTGTAGCTCTATCTCTATAGAGTCATCAGTGAGCAGCGAGAACTCATCCGCTCGCGACCGCGTGACCACGTGCTGGCGGGCGCGGCGCGAACAATATGGTGAAAGGAGAAAAGTCTCATTCGGGTCCGGCCATACCCGTCCGGCTCTGTCCCTTTCCCCCTCCGGCTTCTGGCGGCAGTTCGCGGCAGCAGATAGAGCTGAAGGTTTTGTTGACCTAGGATAGATGGCACCACTAAAACTCCGTGTAATAAACGCTTTGTCGGTGATACCATGTTTCTGACGCATTTATATTGAAGTTGGAGCGACGAGATTTATAAAAAAGTTACCTTTTATCGAGCAGGTATTCGCACAACTCGCTATCTTTCTACAAGACCCGCCCACCCCCCCCCCCCCCCCCCCATTGACGTCACGCCGCGTATTTCTCATGGCCGCGGCTCGCGGCTGCAGGTCGGGGAATATTCTAATTTTTGCCTCGCGATTACACGGCGGAATCGCAACATTTCGAAGGAAGGAGGTGTGGTTTCTGTCCTTTGTGACATGGTGAACAATGTCAAAAGTAGAAGATGCCAATTCTTTCAACGTTAAAATCGTTGCACAGCTCCTTTAATCGAGCATCTTACGCTTTGCACGGGTGACTTTCCAGCGCATTCTTTTTACCGGGGGAACGCGTACAAAAATCAAAGGCCGCAAGCTCGCGCTTGAGGTGAACCAGGTACGGGTGCACTGCGCGTTCGTAGAAACCATATTCACGTGAGGTGAGGCGCCTTCGCATGCGCTGTTTGGACATCACCGGCGCCGCACTGGCGTGAGGACTGAGAGAGTTGAACTGGTGTATAGTGCGGCCACTATAGGAAACAAACAACGGGCTGTGCTTCCTCATACCTTCGGCAGGGCGACTCCTCGTGAAGAATGAAGCGGCTTACGCTGGTGCGCACCAGCGGGTTTAGAGAATATACGTGGGCGCCCACGGACCAGGCGCCCCCGCCGGCGCCCATGAGGACCACATCGCTGCCGTTGCCGCCGAAGGGCCCTATGTGGTCCCGAACCCACTGCAGGGCGAGCAGCTGGTCGTCCAGGGCCAGCAGGTCCGACGACGCGTGGTGGTCGGCTCGGTCTGGGCGAGCGGGCAGGGATATGTTCCAGGCGGCATATTGTGTGTGCAGTAAAACGAAAGCGCGCGGAGTCTACGAACAGCTACAGGTTTCTGAGGCGTTTAGTGAGAACACGTTGTTATACAGAAAACCACAGTGCCCTGATTTTCGGCATCTGCTTGCACGCAGACACTCGTTTGGGATGATACCGCAGATATCACTGGACATATCCTCGCAAGGAAACGTATTAATTATTTTGCACCCTCCACGAGTATGGATGATTACTATCGCGTAAAGCCACGTTTTCATCTCTGCTAATTTTATATCTTGCGTTCTATAGCGGGCCGTCACAGTGGTGAAGCAACCGAAGCTGCATACAAATAGACGATGTAGACGCCAACTTCCTTCACATATGCGCAGCTTAGCTCTGCAGCCTCTCATATGTCTAAGTCGCATTGTTGTCCCCATCTATATTTTGTTTCAACCTAAAGGGGCACTAAAGCGCGTTTCGAGATCCTCGTTTCATGATCATAGCTTAATCTACGAGCTCTAAGCATCCTAAAAAACCCGACATTGCATTCATGCGTGTCGGGAGATCATCATCATCGCCACCGCCGCCCGGATGACCCTGACCTCTGCCCGCCGCTTCCTCGCGCGGACCCTCTCTCCAACAAATCACGACCAGACTCGGCACGACTCACACCTGTATTGCTATGCTAGAATAAAACTACGCAGTTCAATAAATCATTTCTTGACCACGACTGCTTGCGTAGCAATTCAGCGGCTACAGTTCCCCACCCATCCACATCGACGCCATGGCCCAGTCTGAGCAGCAACCAGAAGCAACGGCTCCAACGCCAGCCTTCAACCCATTTGTCGTCGCTCTCCCAGTGAAGCTCGACTTCCATCGTCCAGACGACTGGCAGCCCTGGATCACGCGATGGGATCGCTACCGAGTCATCTCAGGATTCGGCAAGCAAGACAGCGCTGCTCAGGTAAATACTCTCCTGTACGCCATGGGACGCGAGGCGGAGGACGTTCTAGCCTTCTGAAGCTCAGTAACGAACAAAAGCTCGACTACGACTGGGTTAAGAATGCCTTTGAAAAGCATTTTATTCCGCGGCGAAACATCATATACGAACGCGCTACGTTCAACCGCCGAAAGCATGAGTTTCACGAGACAGTCGAAAGTTTCGTTATCGATCTCTTCAAGCAGGCAGAGAGATGCCAATTAGACACCTTGAAAGACGAGCTCATCCGGGACCGACTCTTGGTAGGCCTCCTCGATAAGGCTCTCAGCGAGAAGCTGCAACTCGACTCCGCACTTATCCTCGAGACCACGATGGCTGCCACGCGAAACTCCGAAGCCGTCAAGCAACACAAAGAAATGCGAGGTACGCATGCATGGTCAACATGGCGCCGCCGTCGACGAACTGAGCTCCGCACAAAGGAAGAAAAACTAGAGCAAGAAAACAACACCGACGGCTAGTCCGCAAAAAGGCAACGGAGGTATCTTCCAGCCATGCAGATGGTGAGGCAGTGCTTCGGTTCACACCAGGACGACCTGTCCGGCATCAGGTCAGTTATGCAGGTCGTGTGGAAAACAAGGCCACTACGCTTCCGTTCGCCTGTCTTCAAAACATCAAGAGAGTGCAGGTACCTCCACAGCAGCTCGCCCAACTCGCTGCACAGCGGAAGTGGAAGTCGTGTACCTCGGCGAACTTAAAGACACTTCAGCTCATGACGCTTGGAGAATCAGTGTCAGTGAACGGCATCTCGATCACATTCAAGGTCGATATGGGCGCCGACGTCACTGCACGCGCTACGCGATTACAATCGCGAAGTGATGGACCCTCTGCGAGATCCAGAAAGAGCACTTCTCGGTCCACTTATTTAGAAGCTTTTGACCGCTGGACACTTCCAAGCTTCTATGGAATGGGGCGGTCAACAAGTTCAAGAGAAATTTCTCGTAGTCGAAGGACTACAGGAAGCTCTCTTCGGAAGGCCTGCCATCCGATCTCTCGGAGCTCTCCCATTGCTCCTAACGTCAGTTGTGAGACCAATCGCACAGACAAGCCTCAGCTGACTTCAGGGCTCGGGCAGATGAACGCCGAGTACAATGTGGTTCTTCAACAAGACGCGAAGCCCTTTTCTCCTACGTACCCAAGGCGGGTGCCACTGGCGATGCTACCACCTGTGAAGAATGAGCTTTCCAAGATGCTAAAGCTCCGTGTTATAGAGCGCGTCACTGAGGCCACAGAGTGGTGCGCTCCGATGGTTTCACTTCACTTCACTTTATTAGCTTAAAGACCGACCCCCTTTTAAGGGGTATTACATAAGGGGTGGGGTTACAAAAATGATCGAACATAGGTGCTAGTCTTCAGAATGAGAGATGATCGGTAACATTTTCAAAGAAGGTTGATGATGGGCAGGTGAAAGCAGCAATGTGGTCTGGAAGGCCACTCCAGTCTGGAGTTGCACGGGGAAGGAATGACGCGAAAAAAGTGACAGAGCGAGCGCGTGGACAAGCAACCTGGAGAAGATGACTGGTATGGTGAGATATGCGTGTGGGAGGTACGATGTAAGGTGATATACAAAGGGGGGAATCAAATAACTTGTGAAACAAACAGAGGGTGGTGATGCGGCGACGACAAGCGAGACTAAGTAAATATGATTCAGCTTTCAGGGGAAATACGCTGGTATTGTACTAGTATGAAGAATGAGTTAATCTAGTAGCGCGATTTTGGACTGTTTGAGTGCGTTGATGAGGCATACCTGGTGAGGGTCCCAGAGTGCGGATACATATTCAAGCTTTGATCTTATTAGTGATTTGTATGCGAGTAGCCTTACTTCTCGAGGACCGTGGCGAATAGTTTACGTTTCAGGAATCCCAGGGTTCTGTTAGCAGATGAAGTGATGTTAGTAATATGCGTACGCTAAGACAGCTCGTTGCAAAGGGTGACACCAAGGTATCTATATGATTCGGTTAATTCTACAGGGGTGGTAGTGATGGTATAGGGAAAGGGGATTATGGCGGCGTTGAAAGGATATAAATTTATATTTACTCCAGTTAAGCGACATAAGCCTCCGGTCACACCAGTGCAGCACGTGGTTAAGGTCGTTTTGGAGGGCAGATTGGTCCGATAGGTTAGTGATTGAATGGTAGATGACGCAGTCGTCTGTAAACATGCGAATATGAAAGGATAAATGTTGCGTTAAATCATTAATTTATATTAAGAATAAAAGCGGACCAAGAACAGACCCTTGGAGGATGCCCAATGTAACTGAGATGAGATTAGAGGACTGGTTATTCACTAGGACAGATTGGGAGCGGTTGTTAAGAAATTCTTTAATCTATCATAAGATATTCTTAAGATATCGTGGTCTAAATTTAACTCATCAAGTTTTAGTAGCAAGCG
Organism: Ixodes persulcatus; assembly: GCA_013358835.2. Lineage (NCBI taxonomy): Eukaryota > Metazoa > Arthropoda > Arachnida > Ixodida > Ixodidae > Ixodes > Ixodes persulcatus. The sequence continues at coordinate 130,539 of JABSTQ010006478.1, read as the reverse complement.
CTTATGCGGTACTTTGTCGAATGCTTGTAAAAAATATTTTAAAAAATTGCGTCAGTCTGTATGTTAGAGTCGAGGTTAATGTGCACATCATGATAGAAGATGGCTAACTGAGTTTCGCAGGAGAATCCTTCACCAAAGCCGTGCTGCGAAGATTGGAAGAAGTTGATCGAGTCCAAAAATGCATGACTTGAGAGAAAATGGCGTGTTCCATGATTTTGCAAGGCACGCTCGTTAGAGAGATAGGGTGGTAGTTTAATGAGGATTCTTTATTACCTGATTTGTAAACGGGAACGACCTTCCCACATTCCAGTCTTCCGCTATGTTACCTGCTGAAAGTGACTGAGAGAATAACAAGGACAAATTTGCAACAGAGATGTGCATAGTATTTGTTTTTCTAAAAATTAGGAATTGATTTCGTTTACGCCGGCAGAGGATTAAAGTTTCATGTTATCGATTACTAACACAATAGCATCAGCAAAACAAGTGACGGGAGACGTTGGACACTCGGTATTAGTAGGTAGCATCGTTAATGACACATCAAATTCTGCAGTGAAAACCGAAGAAAACGCGGTGTTGCAAACATTGCACATTCAGCTTTATTCAAAAGTTCGCTTGATTCATTGGTAATGGAAACAGTATGCTTTTGCTGAGGGTTTATCACTAGCCAGAATTTTGAGGCGGTTTTAGTAGGGGTGTGCGAATATTGATTTTTGAAACCGAATCGAATACGAACGAATAAATGTGGCACCGAATCGAATACGAATACGAATCGAATAATTTTCGAATAGTTACCGAATAGTAAGTAGACAGCTACTAAGGAAGAGCAAAGAGATTATAAAATTATTTTTATTGTTCCAAAATGTTTCTTAAAATTATTTTAAAAACGCGACTAGACGACAGTAACTAGAGTTCAACGATATATAATTAAATAGAAACAAAAGCTACTAAAATATTAAAATACTAAACATAATATCAGGGTTGACGCGGATGCTGAACATAAAATCACAGTTCGCTTGAGCCAGGTACATCCTAAAGCATCGTACTTAGTAGGAAATCTACATGCTTTTTTTATTCCTTGTAGCAGATGTCCTTGAATCGAGAATCAAAAAGGTTGGCAAGGGCGTGATGTGCCTGTCTGCTTACGTCCAGGAACCTTGTTTTCACTGATCTGAGAACATTCTGGGAAAACGCATTGTCTTGTTCCACTTGGGCCCTCAAAAAACAACATTCTCGCACACTGAACAAGAGGAACAACCATAGAAAGTGTTGGGAAAGACTCGACACAAGCGGCTGTTGTGGCTTCTTCAATTGGTTGCGTTGGAGCGGCCGAAAAACTTCCACACTCTACTACGCTTTCTCCTCGTACAACTTCCCGCTTCTACCACTTCTACTTCGCTCATACAGAGCGGCGGTATCATTGCAAACAGTCCTGAAACGTCTCCACGACACGCTTTTCAAGACCGTGCACGCACAGCCTCGTGCGAAAGCGGTCCCTAAAGGCTGAACCGCATGTAGGCGATATAGCGAGCGACGAGACGAGCGACAGCGACGAGAGTCAGCAGCGAGCGATGGAGATTTCTCACTGTCGCTCGTCGCGTCGCTCGGTGTTTGGATTTCTAGAAAACATCCTCACCGCCTTGGTCGCTTGCTCACGCCACTTTCATGCAGCTTTCCTCATCGTGCGACTGACCGAGCGACAGCGAAGCGGGTCGACGTCGCCTGTATCGTTTCTCTGCAAATCGCGTATATGCGGGTTATACTTAATACAGTCCATAATGGAGTCAACAGCAACGTACGTATAGAGAGAAACTGCTGCTGCCGATGACGCCAATCATTGTCTAGGAGAAGATAGAGTTCCTGTATAGGCTCCCTACGGGAGCCAGAGTTGCGCGTTCATGCATGGCATGTGGATCCAGCTCCTCACGTCACTGAATTCGGCGAATAGCAGCGCCGCGCGTTCGAGGCGCGCGGCGCGCTCAAAAGCCGGGGAACGTACGCCGGGACAATGCAACGTCTACTTTGCTGCACGACACTTGATCCGGCTCCTCACGTGATCGGATCTCGGCGAATAGCGGCGAGGGCGGCACGCGGCACGTGGAATCAAACGCGCAACTCTGGCTCCCGTAGGCAGACTACACAGGAACTCTAGGAGAAGAATTAAGGTACGTATTGCCATCTTGCGGGCATGTATGGCAGGCGTGCCGGCGCGTTGTGGGAGGCCTTTGAAGAGAATTTCGCGGCGCGACACCGTAACGACTATTCGCAAATTACTCGAAAAATATTCGAAAATTTTGAAGAACATTATTCGATTCGATTAACGAATCCAATAGGGTAATATTGGATTCGTTATTCGAAAACGGCGAATATTCGCACACCCCTAGTTTTTAGTCAACATGTTTGGTAAGTCCATGTGCAAAAAAAGATTATTTGGCGTTTCGCATTGCGGTTAAATATGCATCCTCAGCCGCGTAGTATTTTTCCTACGCACTAGGGCCAGCCGTCAGCTTGGCTGGGCGGAAAAGACTTTTTTCTATTTTTTTTATATATTTTTAGTTTTAGTGAATCGCGGTTTTTATTGATCTCCGTGGAAACTGAAAAAGGGGATGAAATTATTTGCTAGTACTTTAACAATTATTTTTAAAAATCAACCAATTTTCATGAATTGACCGGTTTTAAAGTGTCGCTTCAAAAACTGGAAAGAAGGGGTTCAGCTCGTTATTTATAGTTTCTTAATTTCCTTTATCGTACAGGCGAATTCCTTCCCTTTCGGTATGACGTTTTGCAGGGGTAAGCTCTAAGACAGCATGAATAACTTTGTGATCACTAATCTATCGAAGGTAATTTATGAATGATAGTCTGTCAGGATGATTGGTTAATATCATATCTAAAATATTTGCAGATTCGCGAACGACGCGCGTAGGTTCTGTTACCATCTGGGTAAGATTAAAATTTACACAAACCTAAATTAATTCTCTGGCTTCTGATTTGCTTGAAGTTAAGGGCGATGGGTTAATCCAGTTAATATCTGGGAGACTAAATTTAATGTAATAAAATAATAAATTTCATAAAAGATTAATAAAACTAGACCGAACCAAGCGCCCTTTCTTGATATCTTCGATCAAACCTCGGCAAATTACAGACTCAGAAGTTCACAGTATACAAAACCTAGAGTTCGAACTAATTACGGTACACAGCACCTAACATATCTCGTACCAGATCTACTAAACACACACCCAAACATAGCAGAAATGGCCCAAGAACACATTTCGTTTTTCCAATTTAAAAAAAGGATTGTTGAATATATCCTAAATCACTCATGATCTGCAGTTATTACGAAGTTGATAATTATGTGTTATCGTGTCTGTTGTGAATTTTAAAATTGCTGTATCTTTGTATATTTATTTTGTATATGTACCTGTTTCTCCTCCGAGTGCTGTAAAAAGGGGCTGGAGCCTCGTCAGGAGACAACTCGTCTTCTTTTGCCCCAGCCCCCCAGACTCTTTTTTTGTGTCTGAAATAAAAGATACATACATACATACAAAGTCACCAAAAAGAAGAATTTGTGCATTTGGGTACTATGCAGAAAGTTCACATAGTAGGTCGTTTAGCTTACGGGAAAAGTCGGTACTGTAATTTGGTGGTCTGTAGCAGATGTCCAGTACAACTGTATGCGGAGAAGCCGGACAGAAGAGCCACAATGCTTCAGTATCAGATGGAATGGCAATGAGAGAACAGGAAAACTGCTAGCTAACGGCGATGAGTACACCTCCACTTCGTGCGCCTTTAGGATCATTTCGAAAGAGGTGAAAATTTGGCAAGTCAGCCAGGACTTCAGCGTCAGTGACGTCGGCAGTTAACCATGTTTCAGTTAGGAGTAATATATTGCTGACAGACGACGACACGAGATTAGGTACAAGATCCCGTTTCGAAAGGAAGCTCCGTATGTTGGTAAAGATGACAGATGAGCAAGTATTTACACAAGGGGTGGATTGAGGACGGTTTATTGGTGGCCGATAGATTGGGGATTGTTATGCGATTTCTTTTACAGTTTGTGACAACTCGTCAAACATAGAACGTTTCTTGCCAATGAAAAGTGTTATGTAGCGTGGCGAGAATGGGACTGCCTTGTTTGTAGCAAATGTAACTAAGTGCTTCGGGGGGGTTTTGGACGGGGCGCGAGAAATCTTCGCCACTGCTAAAGGTGGTGCCCTTTAACTTACGGCCGTTCAAAAGAATAGCCTCCTTGGCTTCAAAAAAAGGTTAGTTTCACGATTAATGGGCGACAGCGTCTGTCTGTGTGATGGCCAAGACGGTGAGCTCTCTCTCTATATCTCTAGGCTCAAGGATCACGTGGAGGTGATCAAAGAATAACTGAATTGCTATTTTTTCGGAGTGTACGGAAGTCTCATGCGGGACGGGATCAGGAACACCGTAAAATAATCAATTATTTTTCCGTGAGAGGTTTTCAGCATCGTCCATTCGGGCGTTCATCTCTAAGACCATATGGGCTGCATGAGCGGTATCAGCGCGTGCCGTCTCGAGGTCAAATTGCAAGGTTTCAATTTCTTTTTTATTTTCGTCAAGTAAATGGCAAACTGCGCATTTGCGTAGACTACACCGAGCTCTACAAGTACCTCGTCCGAGAGCGGGTAATTATGCCCACCGTAGACGAATGTCTGGCAAAGCTCTCCGGTGGCACAGTCTTCAGCAAACTCGACGCTCAAGCTGGATACTGGCAAGCACCTCTGGCGGAAGAATCGCAGAAATACACGACATTTCTTACGCCGTTCGGACGCTTCAACTTTCTTCGCCTTCCGGAGGTGACGGAAGATCGTCATCATCGCCACCGTCGCCGAATGACCCTGAACCCTTCCCGCCGCTTCCGCGTGGATACCCTCTCTCCACCAGATCGCGACCAGACACGCCACGACTCACACCTGTATTGCTATGCTAGAATAAACTTACGCCGTTCAATCAATATTATCTCGACCACGACATGTCAGCCACTCGCGAACGATGGGTACCCAGTAGACGAGCCGGAGTAGTCGGCCGCTCGTCCACGTCTCGTCCACGTCCAAGCGCCGTCCGTCATTCGAACAAGTATCGCAATCTTTGTTCACAATTTTAATATGCAAATCGGCCATGCACTAATGTAATTTCCGTGTTTTTTTTTTTTTTTTTAGAATGCTTAGAGCTTGTTGATTGAGTTATACCCATAAAACGAGGATCTCAAAAAGCACTTTAGTGTCCCTTTAAAGGAACCATAAAATGATTTTCCAGCTTTTTTTCCAAATGAATACCCAATCAATCTTAAATGTTCATAGAACTTGCGACAGGAATGCGCTTTTGTTTGTTGCCTCCAGTTTTGAAAAAAAAAAAAAAAGATGAAAACTTACGTCTGCTTTCCGTCTCGACTAGACCGGACTTGGCCACCAACATGTGAAATCACGTCACCGTGACGTAAAGTACACCTTTCTACCCAAAACAAAAGTTCTCCCAGCCGAGCGAAGGAGCAGCGTCAGTCAAGCGTCCCGTTGCTTCGAAACGACGTTTTTTCGTCGACGTTTTGACGCAAGGACGTCGAAACGACGTCACCCTTCTGAGGTTTCCATGAACGCCGATTGCTTCGTTGGACTCGTTGCTCCGCGACGCTTGTGCGGTTAGTACCACGGCTATGGGTACGTCGCGGCATAGTGAAGTGCAGCTTAAAATGTTTCGGTATAGTGAAAGTATGGGCCTTGTTCCGTAGGCCGGGACGTTCCAATACGATAACTCGCCCGACGAAGGCTGTAGCAGTTCCGCACCGGAACCGTCCGCGGAGGTGTGGCGATTACTCAGTACAATATGAGAAAAGACAAGCGCCGAAAGACTAGGACAAAGTAAGGAAACGACGACACAAGGCGCACTCGCAACTGAAGTTTTTATTTTTGGAAAAACAATCTTATATAGACTTTCAAACACACCCCACGTCACTTTCCACGTGCCCACTCTTTATCTAAGAATAAACGCTCTTTGTCTGTCAGAGTCACGGAAGGTTCACTTATGGACTTATCTGCACCCTTCTTTATTGCATACGCCTCATGAATTTCCCTGGTAATCTTTTTGCTGTATCGCCCCAGGATTGCCATGTCATTGAAAACCGGTGTGCACTCACATCGGTTACAATGCACAGCCAGGTGCCCAGAAGGTGATTGTTTTAAGGAAGCGGCGTGCTCTCTCGCGCGATCATTTACACAACGCCGGTTTGGCCTACGTAAGACGAAGGCCAAACCTACGAGAGAGCACGCCGCTTCCTTAAAACAATCACCGTCTGGGCACCTGGCTGTGCATTGTAACCGATGTGAGTGCACACCGGTTTTCAATGACATGGCAATCCTGGGGCGATACAGCAAAAAGATTACCAGGGAAATTCATGAGGCGTATGCAATAAAGAAGGGTGCAGATAAGTGCATAAGTGAACCTTCCGTGACTCTGACAGACAAAGAGCGTTTATTCTTAGATGTCTTTTCTCATAATGAACCAACTGGCCCAACTCACCATTTTGTTACTCAGTACAAAATGGTAGGTTCACATTTCGGCTGTGAACACAAAACGCTAAAGACGAAGTGGAAAAACCTCTCGTGCTCTCGTTGATGCGGCTTATGCGGCTTATGCAACCGGATATTGAACTCAGTCATTTCCGTCAAAAGTATTCATCGACAATGTCATCGTTTGACAGCACAGTCAGAGTGACACGGCTACTCGCATCGAATACGGAAGCTAAATTCAACTGACGTGCTCGGAAAAAAAGGGGAAAAAACAAATAAAGATTCTGACACTGTAGAAGTTGCGGTTACTTTCCTAGGTGGCGCAAGCTACCGCCCATTACAGAAAGTTTCGCCACACACTTAACTTCGTTGCGAACATTCGAGGGGTAAGTGGAAGATATTAGGGGTTTCGCGAACTTTACGCAGAGCGCCTGCCAGTGTCATGTGCCTACACTCTAAAAAAAGCCCGTGCGTCTGCTTTCCCGCACAACACTTGGAGAGCCAATCACCGCAACTTACGGAGGAAGCTCAGCGAATGACAATGCCGAAACATATGTTTAGACCAAAAAACGCAGTCTGAGTTGTGACATTAAGCAATGCAAGCGTGACGTTTTGCATTGCTTAATGTCACAACTCAGACTGCGTTTTTTGGTCTAAACATATGTTTCGGCATTGTCATTCGCTGAGCTTCCTCCGTAAGTTGCGGTGATTGGCTCTCCAAGTGTTGTGCGTGAAAGTAGACGCACAAACTTTTTTTAGAGTGTAGTGTCATCTGTCACAAGTATCACGTACTTTCATCATCAGTCGAACCATTCTCATTGGTCATCTGCGTTTTGCGAATAGGCCAACGTTCCTATGCGCTTTGATTTATACCCGGTGAGTTTTCTAGGCCACAATTATTGCATTATGCCACGTTTAGCTAGAAAATAAATTATGCTACATATTGAACTCGCAAGTCTTGCAAGTCAACTCGCAAGTTTTATTATTCCGATTTAGGTTTCCTACTAATACACCTTTTTGAATATTTTTAAATTTGATTCCACTTTTAGTTTGTGTGTAAGTGCGTATCTAGATCTATTTATTAAGTGCTTTTTTTCATTTATATTTTCTTGTTTTTTATCTGGTCCTCGACACTGCGACAGACACCTAGTCCGGCCCTTAGCGATAAAATTTGGAGACCCCTGATTATACTTCGTTTCACCTTACGTCCAGACGCAGCCGACACTACGAGCTGATGGGTCCAATCAGACAGTGTCAAAAGCGTACCATCAGGGTGTTCGGCATGTTGTTGTACGTGTCATATACCATCGCTGAACCAATCATAAACATAAACGGCATATTGACTTCCGGTTTTGACGCTGTTTGATTGGTCCCATTACCTCGTAGAGTCGCCCACGTCTGGACTTAGCTGATTCGAAGTATAGCTGCATCACGAACACTACGACGTGAGCCCTATTGAGCATTTTGCTTATGCGAGTAAGTACCAAGCCCTGAATTTTGGAACCTAGGTTGGTGCGCCACACCAGCCCATTCTGCTACACCGCTAGCTTCTGCCTCAACCTTGTGACGGAAGAGAACTGAACGAAATTCCGCCAGTGCTCGTTCGTGCACCCTGTGTGGCGCTCTGCATCTCCGTCGATAAAAGCGCATAAATACATCTGAACACATACACCTGGATGAGAAATGCCAAGGCACTTGGCTGTAAAAGCCTGCGGAGCCTCTGATAATCTTCGGAAGAGAGGTACTGCGCATGTTCAGAGCACGTTCCACAATCCACCATACTCCGTTTTAAAGGGGCACTGAGACCCCAAGGGTCGTATTTTTTTTTTTTATTTTCAAAAACTATGCAAGTTGTAGTCATAGGCACGCAAAAATATTCCGCATCGCGAAAAACAAATTCTCCCACGCGCGCGCCTTTTTATTTTTGGCGCTTTTCTCTCCCGCTCCTCGCCTCCTCGCTTCTTTTGATTTGTGACGTCAAAAATCATGAAATTTAGAAGCTTTGTAGGCGACATTTCTATAACATTTAATAACGGCAATCGTAAAACATGTTTTTTAACGCAATTGCGAACGCACTACGGCCCTTCTTTTTGAAATACCAAAAAAATCGGAGTCCGGTGTGATGTCGCCTCCTGGATTTGTATCCTCCCTCGAAAAACATGCCGCCTGGGTAGGCGGAACCGCTCGCACAGAATAAAACCGGTTTTTCCCAGTCCGCCGGCGCCCTTATCTCCCGCTTCTCACCTCCTCGCTTCCGGTCGCGATGGCAACAGCACGGAGTCGTGAAAGAAAGTTGACTCGCAGGACTCCGCAATACTTAACGTCAACGCACCGGCACCTTCGACTTCGGCATTTGGAAATTGTTTTTTTACTTCACAAATACTGAATTCCCAAGTTTCAAATTTTGAGAATAATGTTCCGGCATCGTTTGTAATCGTTTCGTATAACAGAAAAAAATATATGATTTTGATGTGTCAGTGCCCCTTTAGCCTGAGACTGCAGCGAATTCCATGAGCACGAGAGCTCGAGGTCGCTCCTTCGAAGCATTCTTCCGGATGAACGAGCGCTCGTGCTAGAAATGCATGTCTCAAAACCAGGAGGGCGGGCTAGCTCGAACTTGTAGATTTGGTTGCAGGCTCAGCTTAAGGGTGAGCAGAGCCTATACGAAGGTGGCAGCGCGCAGAAGGCGATTACAGGGAATAATCTCAGTACCAGGCACGCCGAAGGCGAGCAGTCCGAGGCGGTAGTTGGGCGCCACCACTACGACGCCTCCGACGGCGGCGAAGGCGCTGCCGTCGTACCAGTCCCCACCGCCTCGGGAGAAGCCCACGCTGAAGAGAAAGAGCAGCACGGTCCGCACCCCGGAGCACGGCTCGACGCTGATGTGGCAGCCGGACGCCGGCGACCAGATGTTCAGGTACAAGCAGTTTTCCTGGCGCAGTTGGTCCGTGTAGTTCAACGGCGCTCCTCCCTTGGGCTGAGGACACCTGCGGTCGGAAAGGTGAAGATGGTCTTGCGACGACATATGCGGTTAAAAGGAGGACACACCGAGCGGACATCGCCTTTCATTAATCCGGGCCCGCGGGCGTCGAAACGAGGAAAGCATGGCCGTGAGGAACAAACTAATTGCACAGGGTGTACTGTACCCAAGCAGGGTTAGTCAGTGTCTCCTTCGTGTCCTTTGTTTGCCCTCTAGAGCACAATGTGTGACGCACATGCCCTGGTTATTATGTAAAGCATATTTTATTGGCCGCACTTGTGTTTCTAGTTACGCTAAGTTTAGGCGTCATGTTTTCCTAATGTTGGATGCCGCGATCTTGGTGGTTGGTGTTAGAAGTTCCGACGTAATGTAGGAGCGAACGCGACTTTTGCTGTCGTCGCAGGGTCCCAACCTCTGGCTGCTGAAGCTTCCGTGTACTGTCAAACTGCAGAGCGACCTACAGCAGAACAGGCGTCCACCATATCCCCCACCTCTATCCTGACACCGCCAAGATCGCGGGTTTAAATGCACCATGGTAAACTTCCACCAGCTCGCCTGCACACTGAGTGTAATAACTATAGGTTCAGCGTTTTCTGTACTTATTTTTCTTCAAATTTGAGGGCCATTTATCGGTGTATATTTTTTTATTTTTATCGATGTTTCAGGTGTCTAGTTTCAATGCCAGAGAGAAATCGGTGTTTATCGGGCTTGTGTTGTAAAGCGACTTTATACTTACTGGAGAAAACATAATTTATAACGCACCTGAAATAACACAACTTTATTGAGCACATACCAAACACTTTACACAATTAATGAATGCACCAACAAGGGAAAATAACAACTGAAACGCGACGCTTTCATGGGCATAAAATTAATGCTTAAACTTATTGAAAACATATAGGCCGATCCTACCAGCCGTTTGACTACGCCGCCACTGCCGCAATGCATCGAGGGAATTTTAGTTTTTCTCCACGTGCTATAACCTTGCTGGGCTCTGCGCTTGTGGAGCATGAGACTGCACCAGTCCTCACATGCACGGCCGTCTGGCTACCGTGAACTAAAGTTATGGCGGCGTCACGTATGCGCCGGACACTTAGTGAGATCGGTTTATTGACATCTGAATTGTGAGAGATTTGTCAGCCTTTAGAGCACGCTCCTCGCGGCTTAGAAAACGCAGGCCACTAAACGCACGTTCTACGTTTGCGCTTCACACCGGGATGGGAAGAAAAGCAAGGAAAGCTTTTGACATGACTGACCATACTTTGCTGTGCGCTCTCCATAAGCTGCCAATGCAAACTTCAGGGAAACCAGGGGAAGGCGGTTTACCCTCCTCGCCCTCCTCGCAAACCTTACGCGGGACAGGGGGGGGGGGGGGGGGCGATGATCGCTTCTCGGGAACCCTACAACAGTACAAAAGGAGGATTAAGAAGCAGTTACTTTTGTTGAATTTTACCTCTCGAAAACACTCAAAAGTGCCACAGAGGGTGTCTTTTTTCTTCTCCCGCCCGTGGCGACTAATCAGTTTTTTTTTTGTTTTTTTTTTTTTTACTTTGCCGCTCAACCCGCCCGTCGCCGGTGTGCTGGCTGCACCTCTAGCTAGTCCAGACGGTTCCGCACACATTCACTCTTTGCGGACTGCGGGAGTTATAAAAGGAAAAACGGGTTCCGAATGAGCTTTTGATAGAAAGGAACAACCCAGGGACAGTTCAGTGCGTCTGTGTTCCGGGTCAACGAGGAAAGAAAAAGGGGCCGAATTTTGTGCTACCGTTACGCTAATTCTCAAAGAAATGTGTTAGCATTTCGCGCAGCGGTTATATACTATAACAAAGCATGGTGAATGCAACCTCTCAGCACCAGGGCCGGCCCTACACCATCACGCGCCCTGGGCGAACTCTGGCTATGGCGCCCCCCCCCCCCTCCCTTTTTATACGCCCCTATCTAACGACATCACGTTGTTAGTAAACATGAGTAGTGGCCACGGTGGAAGAAACACATTTAGGTGATGCCACTGGCCGCTCTTCCCCCGGGGAGCGAGCGAACGAATCGTGTTTGGAGCTAGCCCCGAACCAGGAGTAGTTAGTTCCGCGCCGCCGCAGAGGGCGCTGCGGTATGAGGTCCCCTCGGCGGCCACGGTGTCGGCGGCGTAGCGTGCTCACCTTTTTCGCGGTGTGGTGGTGTGGTGGTGGTGTGCGGCCAGTGGCTGGCCTCGTGTTTTGCTTTGGTGCTGTGTCGATCACAGGTGTCACCATCGTGCACGAAGGTGAGTTTTAACCCGAAGAGGAAGGAAGAGAAGACAGATTTACCGACTCTGGCAACTTGGTGGCGGCGTGGCGGCGCCGCGGCGGTGAGGTACAAGAAGCAGTGAGCGAGGGAATGCGGGACCACTGCTGGGAGAAACAACCGGAGCGGTCGGTTTGGCAAGAACCCCATACTTGGGCGCCATCTATTCCCGTGCGAGTGAAGCGCGTTCGGTGCGCCGAACATATTGTCGCCGCCGCGTCGGACAGAGAGTCATCACCTAAATGTGTTTCTTGCACCGTGGTAGTGGCCCGAAACGAGCGTTTTGACAGACGAGAACCGCATTCCAAAAATGAACGGCGATCGAGCATATGTAGCGTCGTGTCAGGCGGCGTCTTCAAATAAATAAATAAAAGCTAAAAAAATTCAAAAGGGGTGCGCGGCGGTGCCTTTCTTTTGACGGTGTCCTGAGCAACCGCCCAGGTCGCCTCACGAAGTCCAAGGTCAGTGCATGTACCAAAGCACTAGTGCTAATGCATTAAAAAAATAAAGAGAGGGGTAAAAAAAAATGTTCTATACCCGTTTTCACCTTAAGAACCGAAGTAAAAAAAGTCCGGCTCCTCGCGGAGCATTACTAATTTTTCCTTTTACGGGGAGAATTAATATAGATGTAGGTGCATTTTAGATTAGATATATGTTATCTAATCAAGACGTATATACGTTTCAAACGCCAAAAGGATCGCTTCTACCTCCGACAACCAAATTGTGTAAGAACTACTTCGCCCAGCGTATGAACAATGCGCAAAACGTCCTTTTTTCTTTAGGTGAAAACGAGTATAGTAAAACTGGCGGTTTTTACAGCGAAGCTGATGTGTGCTAGTATCTGGGAAAACAATGCGTCCATGGATGTTAACAAAAGAAAACTCCCTTTTAAACAGCGGTCCTTCGTTCCGAGTGGTCGTGGCAGAATATAAATAAAAAGAGGGGGCAACCCGCGTGAGTCAGCCTTCCTTGGCATTATTAGAGTGTGAGGTCCTGATCCCTTGTTATCATCTGTGGTCACCAACTTATCTCAGCTAAGATTGCGTTGTGTCGAGGCTGAGGGCAGAACGCGCCGTTAGCAAGAACGTATCTGAAGTCAAAATACAAGCAATGGCGGTTTACCATAGTGACCATAAGGCAATGATCACTTTAGTCACTAAGAATTAAATAAAGAGAATTAAACAACGAAGTTGTGTACGTGTCTTCATTGCAATCGTACGTAAATCGTATAGATGTCGTATAGTTTTAATGTTGTCGTAAAGATAACAGCTTCGCGGGTCCTCCATCTTCACGTGAAGTGAATGGGTTCTACATTTTTTTTTTTTTAAGGACAGCTTAATTTTGGGGGTTTTAGGTTTTCATTGATTCTAAGAAACCGCCTCGGGGGCTAATTTTCGGTGTTTATCTTTATATGCCGAAAACACAAAACCCTAAACATAACACATCTCTGACGTCATGAGGCAGAAATCCAGGGATAATTTTCGCGGTAAACACACCAATCGGAGGCGCGTTCCATAGCTGTGATCGCGCCGCGTGTCTTGCGGACGCTACAGCACCCCCATTGCCGAGAGAAACCAGCCTACTGGAACACCACGTACCTGACACCGGGGTGATGGGGAACGGTTCCGTTCATCGGGGGCACATAGGCGGCTGCCCTGGCGAAGCGGGAACCCTTCAGTTCGCCGAAAGGAACGCCCAGAAACGCGTACACGCTTTCGCCTTCCAAGGTCTCGACTCTGCCTTGAAACCTTCCAAAGTAGGTTTCGAGCGTAAACTCGGTTCGCCGATAAAGCTTCATCCACAATATCGTCACGACCAGGGTCCCAAATCCGAGAAACAAGACGACGTAGAAGAACCTGAAGAATGTCTCCACAGCACCCCTGGGAAATTGAAAAGAACCCGAAGATTGTCTCGATCCCTGACAACGAGGTCACACTGATGATACATCATACAAAGGACAGCCTGCCTACAGATTCGAACGTCACCGCGAGATCCGTGCTTCGAATGCCACATGGCAATGAGTTCAAGGAGAAATTTGACCCGCGGCATTCTAACCAGGGTATTGCGGTGACTCATGTTTGCAGACTGTCTTTTGTATGATCTATGAGCAGTGGGACCCCGGCTTAAGGGTCAATAATGTATACTTCCCGTGGAGAGTAAGAAAAAAAGAACTGTTTAAAGGAAAACTGAAGCGGTTTTCTATTTGAGTATAAACACTTACATCGTTTTCATTTGGCCTCCAGAATTATTAATATCGAGATTCTTTTTTTTTTTTTCAATTTGATACATGGAGACTGCAGAAAATTATTTTCGAAGTACCGCTGAAGGCCCTCCTTCCCGGAGCGTGATGTCATAAAAGGAGTTTTCGGGATCTCCGCTCTCGCGTATCTTCAGAGGGAAGCTCTTGAGGGAAGCTCTTGAGGAAGAGGAGGCGTGGGTGTGGAGGGGAGGGTATGCCTCTCCTCCCCCTCCCCTTCTCCTCGTCTCCCATTTAGCGAAACATTTTTGCTAAATTTTCCACTAAATTTTGCACGAAACTTTCCCTGCTAAACTTAGCGAGTTAAGTTTCCCCGCTAAATTTAGGTGGAAATTTAGCGAAAATTTGTTCTCTAAATTTAGCGGGTTAAGTTTCCCCACTATATTTTACGGCAAAATTTAGCGGGAAATCTATAATTTAGTGGGGAAACTTAACCCGCTAAATTTAGTGGGGAAATTTCCTCGCTTCCCCTAATGCAACGCGCGCGGTTAAGCCGACGCTGACGCCGACGGCGACGCCGCGCAACCCGGAAACGGGCGCCTAAAAGCTGTACTGTGAAAAAAAAAAAAAAGGGGGGGGGGGGGTCGTCACGGCTGGTGTCAGTGCGGGGGAATATACCTGGGAAGGTTACAATTGCACGCGCTGCCCACACGAGCGTCAAGCGCTTGGCGTCCGAAAGATCATTTAATGACGTAACGACTGGTCCGAGGTTTTTCGCGTTTAGATACATTTTTGGGAAAAACGAACGTTATATTCAGATTCATGGGATTAAAATACTCTAGAAATCACCTCGAACTCGTTATTTTCAAGGACCTCTTCAGCTTCCTTTTAAAGCATCTCAAACGGCGTGATCGCAGAGGCATTTACACTTGCGTGTTTATTTCGGTTTCTTTTGCTGACTGACATGATTGTATTTCAGGAATAGATGTACCCTTTATCGATGCACTACAGCAGAATCCGTTGGGTGAGTTTCAAATTCGCAACGAACTTTTCGTTGGAAAGAAGCTAGGTCAGGCGCAGGGTGGAGAATAAAATCAAGATGATTGAAATCGGAATTTAAAACACATCAGTTTTACTGCGAGAACTTAAATCAAAACTTTCCCTCCCAAATATTTTCCAAAATATTTTTCTTTTAACTACAGTTTATCTGTAATTTGATGATTTCTATCTACATTTGTTTTGTATCTAAATAAAATATTCAGCAACCAAGAAAGATTGTACCAGGTTAAAATCGAGCAAAAAGCAGTGCTTTTTTGAGCAAATCGGAACGTCGGGCTTTCTTTCTACCTTCCACTTATTTCGTCAGTTACGTGGCGTTTGATTGCAATCAAATCATAGCTCAGAAGAAATGAAAATATTAAAAGTAATGATAAAGCAAATCAAAACGTACAAAAAGATGTGGTAAAGGTTTTTAGTATCTAAAAGGACAAGCTGCTTTTGTTTTAGTACGGCAGGGCCTACGTCACTAAAAAATTGTCAGAGTGGATTTTTAATGTACAGTAATTATTTTGTCCCCATTGTTTTTAATAATCTGATGAATTAGTCAATCTACCTACCAAGTTTAAAATACATATAGTTATCTGATTTAAATCAAATAAATTTGATTTAAATTAAATATATCTTCTTTGTATTTTTAAAAATCATGTTTTTTTGTTTGTTTTACTAATCTGGTCAGGTGGTTCAGCTAGTACTTATATTGATTAAACAGGGAACGTGGTCCTCCTTGAAACAGCTTGCTGCGTTCGATTTGCCTGCACCAGCCTACAACTGCGCAGAAAAGTGCAGCGCGGAGCAGAAACAACTTCCTGTCTTCGGGTCTGCGTTTTAGGATAGGCTGCACGCATAAATCGAATACGACGGTGTGCACCCGGTGCAGCTGGTGCAGGAGGTGTAGGTAAATAAACTGAACGCAGCCAGTAGCAAGCCGCCTCTTCATCGAAGGCGGGAATTTCAGTCAGCACTTCGCTTCTTTTGTCCAGTATAGATATCACGAGCCTTTCCCACCTTCGCTCATTACTTGTATTCTACATTTGTTGAGTAGGTTGCAAGAGGTAACGAGAGGCCTTAGAAACGTTCTCTTTTCTTCTTTTTCTTTTTTTATAAACTATGTTATAGTTGACTTACTCTTTGTATGATGGCCGCAAAAGATCCAGAGTGGACGTGTCGTCCGTTGGTGATAGCCTGAAACACACAATCATAATCATACGAAAATATAGCGAAGATGTAGCAATATTTAGGGTTTTTCAAAGGCACGTTTGAAGCGCCAAATTGTGTTCGCGAAATGATCATGCAGGGTTCTCGTCACCACAACATTAAAAACGTAGCTCGTGAAACGAGGCACGTGTTTTTTTATGTATTTGATGCATTGTTCACACTTGCAAAACTGCGGGCGGATCCGCGCGGAGTTTTGACGCCAGGCGATAAAACCCCCTCGCCACCTGCGAAATATTCGGTCGCGAAAGCAATCGGTATACCAAAACTTTTTTTGTTTTCCGCGAGAAAAAAAGTAATAATTTCCACTCGCCGCATCCTATAAGAACGCATAGAGGGAATGGCGTTTGTTGACGTCACATCCGGCCCGGGTCCACCCAATACCTCTAGAAGACAAGGTCAGCGCACGTCTAACATCGCGCTAGTTGTGAGACACTGAAAAACTAGCAGTAGACGATGCTGAGGCGTGGTTTTACGCAGCGCCAGGTAGATCCACTAGGGATTACTTTTTTTTTTGTTGTTGTTCTTAAAGGGGGGGGGGGGGGCGCAGGCCTTATCTTCTATACTTCGTTTCACCTTAAGTCGAGACGCAGCCGACGCCGCCAGCTAATTGGACCAATCCAGCAGCGTTTGACCTTTTTTGGCTGATGGTTGGTTCAGCGGTACAAAACACGGCGAACACCATGATGGTGCCCTTTTGACGCTGTCAATATATACTTCGTCTCACCCTACGATGGACTAAAGGCAAATGCTACGAACCGCCAGATCCAATCACGAGCCCCTTAGAAATTGTGCGGTATTTCGCTTCGATGCACGTATCGGATCCCGCGTCTCGGATCACTGATCAGGGGATGGGTGGACAGTGGCTCGAGTCGAAGAGCACTGAGTGACTCAACAATTTTACATCGCAAAGAAAGCCACGACATATAGGCTCTTTGCAGCGTCAAAGCTATAGAAATGATGCGGCGCTTTTAGATTCGGAGCGTTATTCGTCCACCCCTAATACATGTTAAGCGTGCCATAGTAAAGCGTGGAACGGGATTGGGCTTGGTGGCCCATGGCTTTGGCCTTTAGTCCATCGTAGGATGAGACACAGTATAGTTGGCACTATGAGCTCGTAGCATTGGCTGCGTCTGGACTTGAAGGTGAAACGAAGGATAGGAGGTATTGGTTCACATGAGCTACCAGAGTTATCCAGTTTCAAATGGCGCCGTCTCGCCGCTGTCGTTGTGCAGCAGATGTGCGTATGACGATGAAGGAAATATTTGATCCTTTATGAGGGGGATTCTGTCTAACTTTTTCCATCTCGAGGAACCCCCATCTTCTCTGAACGGTCGCCGAGAAACACCTCCCAGTTTCGGCGTTGATGCGGTACAACAGAGTCCGAAGCATACAAACCTTGTAATTAATAATACACGTACAATTGAAAGTGTTTTTTGTTTTTGTTCATCGGGACGCATCAATTAAGGAGGGTGTGTGTGTGTGCTGGGATTCGTTAAAATAGTGCTTAAACTCGAAAAATGCGTACTCATGGGCAGAAACAGTCGAGGAAACTTTGGATTTAACAATCTTAGGGAACCCATGAGGGTACTGTGAAGAACCCCTAGGAACCCGGTTTGAGAACCCATGCTTTACGAAAACGTTGTTAACTACAAATTCAGCACCCACAAGGAAG
Organism: Ixodes persulcatus; assembly: GCA_013358835.2. Classification (NCBI taxonomy): domain Eukaryota; kingdom Metazoa; phylum Arthropoda; class Arachnida; order Ixodida; family Ixodidae; genus Ixodes; species Ixodes persulcatus. Next base: position 112,609 of record JABSTQ010006478.1, on the reverse strand, counting down.
GTCTGTGGAATAAAACTGGCGCAGTAGTAGGCTTAGTGAACCGGAGACAACACACGTTGTCTCTCGCCTTCACTTCGTTTGGTTACTGAATTTTCGTATCACAAAGACAATACAAGACGTCCTCTCGGCACTGAGGAGTGTTACCTATTTTATACCGCGTGGCATTGAAGCTGTCTTCGAACGCCTCTTGATTTCAATCCTGTGGGAGGTTTCCCCGTGCACCTATATATCGATGGTTTTTTATTTGTCGTCAAATTAAAGTTAAAGTCTATTTTTCCTCAAAGTCATCTGTAGGATGTATTACATAAGGAGGGGGGAGGATTAAAAAAGGAACCAATTGTCACATAAAAGAGTTCGAACGAACATATTTGGGCGAGAATGGAATATCGTGTAAGCACTAAGCAGTGCACAAGAAAGCACTAAAAAAACAAAACAAAAGTACTACATGTTTAAAAACTCCTTGCATTTAGAGCGGAATCAATTAGGATTATCAGTTACAATATTTTCATTGAGAGAACTCTATGTCAGTGGTGCACGCGGAAAGTGGGGAACATTTATGTCTATTAATCCGTTGCATGCGGTTCAATTTTAAGAATATGGTCACACCGTTGAGATATTAAAACGATGATAACAATACATAGTGCTTATATTAGGCAGTTTATAAAACTTGTCATGAAAGAAGCACTGTCGAGACAATTGTCCACGTGTTAACAGAGTCGAAACGTTTAATTCTGATTTGAGGTGTGATACGCTTGCGAGGAGTGAATTTCTCTGATGAATGAAACGTGCGGCTTTGGTCCATATTATACTTACATATTCTAATCGTGACTGAACAATAGTTTTATAGGCTAAAAGGCTGATGGAAGTGGAAGCCTTATGCAAATTGCTTAAAAAGCCCAGATTGAGCGCTGATTTTTTCAGTATATCTTCAATACGAAAGTTCCAAAAATTAGGTCTTCAGTGAGAGTTATTCCAAGGTATTTGTAAAATGGTGCCTTTTCATGTTGGTTCAGTTTAGTGCATGGTCCGCATTGTAAAGGCCGTTTTTATCATTAAATGCGATATGTATTTCTGTTTATTTTTTAGAAACGGTTGTTTTTCTGAACTTGTACAAGATTTGCTGTATATTTCTATTTGCCTTTCCTGCCAGGACCATTCGTAGGGGGTCTACAGTACACAATAAATAAATAAATAATCAAAATATTAACGCAGGTACGAGCCAGCATGGACTGGCAAACAAGGGGTGTTCGCAGAACGCTCAAGAGACCGGACCCGCGTGGGCGCTCTCGGGAGGCGAACGGTATACGGACTATTTCCGGCGAGCGAATTCCGTCGGCGGCAAGGGTCTTTTCTGCAAGCGTGAATGAGGCCCAGAAAAGGCTTGAGGAATACCACCTAAGTGACGCGATTGAAACAACGCTGCGATAATCACCAACCAAGATCTCCAGCTGGTGCTCCATTTCTTGGACTGCACGGAACTGCTCTCACGTGGTCTCAGTGTGAACGCGATGCGGCGTTTTTTCTCCGGTGTTTCGGATGGCGAAGGCTTCTTCGCTTCTTCGTCGGATGTTGTTATACTGCGAGAAAAAAAAATAATCTCGAAACGCAACTGGAAGGTGCGTAAGTTTAAGCAGACCCATTAACACCAGGAAAGTTCAGCGATCTCTTGAAGATTCCAGACTCCCAACCAACCACGGCTGGGAATCTGTCAACCTGAAAATGGTACGTTACCTAAAAACCATCTTGTGCCATGCGCCATCGACCGGTAACGAATCATGAACTTCTCTCGATAACTAGTCATGCTGTGTGATCGTGAAGGCTGCTCCATGCAGTAATCCACATGCTCCACCCAGCAACCACAATCTGCGCAAGGGCGGGCGCAGGTATTTTCAGAGAAGGGGGGGGGGGGGGGGGGGGCAGCGTATCACATGCTTGAGACACCCCCCCCCCCCCCCGTTTTCTGGCCATAAATAATTACAGATGTAAAATTCAAGAGGGGGATCAGGACATCCGGACCCCGCCTCTGAATCCGCCACTGTCTTTCAGCACAAACGGATCTGAAGTTTAATGGGACAGTGAAGTGAATTTTTAGTTTCCTAGTGACGATGGATTTTTGGCTGTCAATTCTACTCAGAGCTGTCGACACAATTATGCGTCTAATATTGGCTTCACAGCGTCAAAAAGCAATGAAATATTACCGCGCGCAGGGCCGAGCAAGCAGCGTCCGGTCACAGAATTCAAGAAGATTCACGTTTATTCTCACTCGTGACCAGGACGAACACCTTCGTTGCTCAGAATGTGGCCTACGAACTTCAGGTCACCGTGGGTGAACCGGCACTTCGTCGGCTTAAGGGTGAGCCCGTCGGTCCTAATTGCTTGAAGAACGGCCCGAAGGCGCCGCAAGTACTCGTCGAAGTTGGCCGAGAATATCACGACGTCGTCGAGGTAAATCAGACAGCTCTGTCATTTGAGGCCTGCCAGTACGGTGTCCATGACACGCTGGAGCCGTGCACAGTGCGAAGGGCATCACCTTGAAATCGTACAGTCCATCGGGCGTGACAAAGGCAATCTCGCTCTCTCTTGCTGTTACGCCGCCAAATCGTCATATGCTTTTCTGCTGTCTCGACGCTCGTCCTTTATTTTGTTTGGCACAAGTTCGCATATTAAACGTTTTTTTTTAGTTCACTGTTTCTTTTTTCCTGTTGCTTTCATTCGTGACGATATGTCCTTAAATAATGCACTGGTGGCCACGTCTCCTAACGCAAGAGAGTGAGTAAAAAGAGCCGTTGCGACGCAACTAAACTATGAAGACAAAGAAAACAAAAAGGTAGAACCTACAGCGTCAAGGACTTTCCGAAAGACTAAGAACGATTGCTACGAGCAACAGCACTTGACAGATTCAAGTGATATTTATAAAATCACTCGTCTTGTGACGCAGAAGAAAACGGTGCAATTTTTTTTTTCTCTCAGTATTTTAATTTTTGAAAGTCCCTTTGTCAAAATATGGTCGTCTAAAAATTTGGCAAAAATACCTTTACTTCACAATCCTCCCATTTTTTGCGAGGGAGATCAAACACACAAAAACCTTAAATTGGTTTTAAGTTTTTTTTTTTTTTATGTCTGGTTAAAATGCAGTATTGGGCTAGTTCCACTCCCAACTTTCTAGGACATCAATGCCGATCGGCGCACGCACTAAAATGAGAATTTCAACTGAACATCGCAACAACAAACATCTCAATGTTCCTCGTATTTTAGATGAAGTCATGAAATATCAATAAGCAGTAATTAAACATTTGAACGCGTATAGTTTTTATTTCACGGCTCTACAATTTTTGATTTGCATTGGATTCTATAGGCCTCATTTACAAAATTATAAATGTAAACTTTTCTTGACAAAAGATCGTGAAGTTCCCGAGTACCGTAGTTCCTGGGTATCATCGAACGCAGATCAATTAAAAGTTAAATATTTCCTCGAAAGATTTTTATTCAACGGAATGTCCCAGAAAGTGGGCCATTGAAACTCGATTTTAACGTAATGCGAAAAAAATATAAAACGGGGACGATGCAGACGACTACAACAGGACACAGCGCAACTTTCAACTTAATTATTTAATCAAAATAATAATACATATCAAGATTTTAAAAAAGCAAACAAGTGCTTGCGAAACGAAGTGGAGTTATGATAATCAAATCTAATCGTGCCTGGCTCAAGCATTATAGTTGAACTCCTTGTCTAACAATGGAAATGAAATTGAACTGATGCAAGCGCTACTGCGATACAGGTCCATTAGACATGCCTCATAGATTTCTTGGGCTATTGGCGCGAGAAATTCACGAGCCACTTTTGTTTGTTCGTGTCAAATGAGGGCAAAATCTACGTCATTGTCGTAAGGAGAGGGGGCGGTGAAAAAGACAACATGTAAAGTTCGCGAATATAAACCTTTTCTTTACTTTTCTTAACTTTTTTTTTATATGCTAAAATTGATGGAGGTGCTGACGCTGGCGTCTAAGTACCGGTTAACTCATTCATCAACGCATGAACGCAAGCATGAAATAGTTTCAGGTATCCGTACCTTTTGGTCGAGAACTCCTTTCCCTGGTCAGGTCTGAAGCACGAGGCGGAGCTGAATATAATTAACGCAAGCCTTAGTATATTTCTGGATACTTTATAACATTCCCTATGCAAGTATCATCAGAAAAAAAAAAATCACTCAAAATAACGCCCTTCTGAGCGCCACTCCAGGTTTTTGTCTTTGGAACCCTATAGTTTCGGGGAAATATATTAGGTCCTCTGAAAACAAGATGATATTCTAGTACTTGCGAAAACATTATATTTCTTAAATACCTCTTAGTGCTAGATCATTTTCATCTAGTTCATACATGTTTTCGTACAACCCCCTAAATATATATATCTGCCTAATAACGGGCTCGGGAGCTCTTCAGAGAGGTATGCGCTTTCACTTGTCAAGCGTCTCTTCGATGGGTGTATTGATTTCATATGTGATGCTCGCTCTCGCTCAAGTCCCGTACGCGCGGGCCCACTCATACCACAAGAACAAGACATTGGGGGAATTTCTTACCCCATTATTTCTCATTTGGACATAAACTAGGGGGGGGGGGGGGGGGATTAGGTAAAAACGAAACAATAATAAACGCCGGAGTCCTTGTGCCGCTTCCAATGTTTTCTTACGGATATCGCGTTAGCGAATCTGGGAGATAGAGAAAGGCTAGCGCGCGGATCACTGAGGCGTGTTTGCCTATTGGCCTGTTTACTCAATTACTCCGCAAGCTTTTTCAAATACGCTACCCGGTCAGTAGATACAACTCGCCCCCATCCCTCTTCTTTCTCTCTCCCCGTAAACCAGGCGATGTAACGTCAATGAAAGGGCGCCAATCAAAGAACCATAAGTGGCTTGTTGACTTACTTCACAAGCGTTTTTGAATACCTGCCCGGTAGGAACCAGCGTTCTTGGCTAATTGACGACGAAGCACCTCGCATAAACAGGGATTCTCTAAGCTCCCTCAGAAGCTTCCGCAGTTGTGGTTCTCAGTTCGGACAAATGTTCAAACAAGCACTGCTCACTACAGTCACATACAAGTTAAGAATGCGCCAGAAGCTTATTACCGCCAGCGAGTGCTCCGAGGCGCACGCCGCCCTAACGTCCGCGTGGATCGGTTTGTAGTGCTTACCCTCAAGAGAGACAAAAGAAACTGGACACAGAAAAACAACAACAACAACAACATAGCTTTATATAACTATTCGGGTAATAACTGGGAGAGAGGAGGAGGCGAGAGCGCGCGCAGACGCCATGTAGAGAGGAGCTTTGACTGGAAATATTAGTGGGTAAACTCAAAGCTAGCTGCGCTTGTATCTACTTACTCTTAGAACGCGGTCGAATGCCGCGCGTTAAACGGACGTTGCCGTCTTCCTAGAGAAAACGAGCCGCGGGTGCCAATCAGCGTTGCCAGAACGGTATGTTTTGATTGCGGTTTTCTCTGGCAATGCCTTGGAGGGACTCGGCTCACCTCTTGACCGAGTGCGTTTCTCTGCCCTGTTCAGTCCTCAGGACCGAGCCGATGCTGCTCCCGTGCACGCGCTCGTTGTAGTAGGGCGCCGCGCCGACGTCCAGGGTTTCGTCCAGCATGCGAGTCTCGCGACACGAGATCAGGTGGCCGCTCAGTTCGCGGCTAACATGACTGCCAGACTGTCGGAAAAAGGACGAAAAAATAAAATTGCGGCAGTACTTTGGTCTAAACAGAGAAAATCACTTCGTGTTGAGAGCGCGTTATCGTCGATACCTTTGTGTGACACACGGCCGAACTGAAATTTTGGTCGCGGCTGATTAGAAGAGTTTGTAGTTGAAAACTGATGATTTTGAGTAAAATGATTTTCTTACACACCCCCTAGGGGGAGTGTACACCCCCCCCCCCCCCTTGTTTTTCTGAGGGCACCCCCTTAATTCGCCACGACTCCACTATTCTCAATGCTCCCCTCTATCCCCCCCCCCCCTAAAAATTTAGACACACCCCTAATTTCAATTCGTGGGTAAGCCCCTGCTTGAGTCCGAACAGTGTGAGGTACCTCACGGTGGGCGCATGTAAGGTAGGATCGCGGACCTCAACTTCTGTTCACGTGAAAGAGACCTCTTCCAAAATCAAAGCGATCTTTACGGCGTACTGCCACGCAAAGCATATTGGTAAACCATTGGCCACTAAGTTTCGGTTTAGATTGGCCAACCTCACTTCACGACATCCCGTCACAACCGAATACAGTGCTCGCATTTTTAAAACTGTGACTTAAACTTATGTTGCTGTAGGTGTTACCAATACGGAGAGAATGTTGGGGTACGTTTTTTCGGGTTCCCGACTTGCCAGTTTGTGCGCAAGTAAACACGTGTACTACGATCGCACATGGAAGAAGTATACTGGGCCGGTCATCATGTTACATCCTCTCCTCATTGTCCTAGATTTCTTAAATGATCCGTGTGCCGGGAGGGTCATGCTGCACTATGGAGTTGTAGCCAGGCCGCCAGAAAGGTACGGGACGCGACCAGCCGTACTCCTACTCCCCGCTAAGCCTAAATAGGTCCTTAAGACCGCCGGAGGTCCGTAATTCAACGGGGCAATCACGAAGAAAAATAGGTACAATGCAAGCGAGCGCTGACTTTCTTTTTATCCGGTGCCGAGATGCACTACTTCGTCAACAGTGCAATCGAAACCGAAAACATGCCACTCCTCTCCATGGCCACATATGTCCCATAATGCAACGTGCGCAGTGTTGCACGCAGGGATTTTCGGAAGTAGTCTATAAGCTTTTCGGGTACATCCTTTTGTCCGTACTGCAAAAGTAACGAAAATACTAAGATCTACTTTTTTTTTTATCTTGCCTCCAGTTTATGCGCCGGCCCCACCGTTATTTAGTGCAACTATTCTCTGTGCTCGGTATTCCTATCACTATGGAGAACATTCTTTCGTTGGGGGCGATTTCCCTTTGCTCTACACACAACGCTATTTGTACAACCATCTACGATTGTGTTTCTAAGATCTTACAGTCTCAATGCAAAAAAAAAACAAGTTTATGTAAACAAAATCTACACAAGTGACTTGCGTTATTGTTTGTATATCTAACTCCTGACCAATCCTCTCCTTGGGCAAGCGCAAAGAACTCAAGAATACATACAACACGAAATCATCATGCGTAAAATGCGTTCCCTTTTTTTGTATATTTTTATTCAGGCGGGTATGCACCGAGACTAATAACGTAATTTCCGGCGAAAACAAAACTTGGTTGTCGCCGTGGTCGTACGCTCGCGTACGCCAGCCAATGAGAGTGATTTCTGCCCGCAAGGAAGTCCCGCTGCGGCGGAAAAACTATATAGTGTTCTCACAGACGTATAAATAGTATACGTTCCCGGTTGAAACTTCTGCCTATTAACCCAATATGAATCGACCGAAGCGGTCATAAATATTATAACCACTGACAGCTTAAGAAACGAAGGGCGGAAGCCGAGGCGAGATCCGCACATCTCATTATAGCTCCCCCGCCAACGAAGTTGTGGCATTAGCCGATAAGCTCGTCCAAGAGCGAATCCCGAAGCAAGACGCTGGAACATATTAAGACCAGACTTGTGCGGTACTCAATACAAGTAATCAAATTACTTGTAATCGATTACTTCTTTGGAGTAATTTTGTAATCGTTCGAACACATTTATTAGGAAGTAATACCAAGAGTAATCTGATTACTATTGAAAGTACGAAACTTACTTGTAACCGTGACTATTGTTTCTTTCCCTTCCTAATGGCGTCCTCTGTTTGTAAGATTGTTTTACCAAGGAATCCTCGAGCGAGGTCTAGGACAGGAGGTAGGTTTAACGAAATTGGCAGGCTAAGAAGATAGGTAGTTTCTAGTTGGGTGATTCTAAACTAATATTGGTTAGTACGAAAGGCACGTTCGAAAAGCGGCAGAATAATTAATCTTTTTGAAGATACTATTAAGTAATCGGAAAAGTAACCGTTGCTTTTAAAAGTAACGGCAAATAAATATTTTTCTAGAGTAATAAATTAATCGGATCGAATACGTTTTAACCAAGTAATTGTAACTGTAATCGATTACTGTTTTTGAGTAACGTGTCCAGATTGATTTTAAGACCCTGCGTTTTTTTGTTTTTTTTTTAAAGCTTGGAATTATTATGACCGTACATTTAATTCATTTTAAAAAGCGTGCTTATTTAGCACAAACCAGTTTTGGGGCACGTTGTCGGAGACTCGGAGGCGGGAACCCGAAAATTCCTCGTGCCGGGGAGTTAATGTGGAAATAATGGGAAGGTCAATCGGCCCGTATAATATTTGTTATTATTGTTGCTGTTTCCAAAAGTGTTTTTGTTTTGCACTTACTTTAAAAGAGGTTTGGCTAAATATCTAAATAATATGATAATGTTTTCGTTTTTTTTTTAATTTCTGAATATTTAGGTTGTAGGTAATCAATGAGCTCGGAAAGGCTTAACGAACTTAAAGGGACCATGCAATGACTTTCCACCTTTTTCTTCTTTAGTTTTAATCTTCAATTCAAAAGCGGACCATTTTGTTAAAACACATAAGACTGGATGAGAGAGATGAAACAAAAAAAAAAGTAGAAGAGACAGTGTTTGTCACTGTGCTTTCGTTAATTGTACCTAAAGCTGGCTTAGTTTCCTTTTCATATGCATTTTGGTTTACGTCGTCGTCGTCAACCGCATTACTGATTGAGACTTTCGCGGCCCTCGACAAGTTAGGACGTCGGTTGGCAGAACTGAAAGCTGAAGTGGTATTTTTTTGGCATATGCCTACGGAATAAGTTCGTTTACCCTGAACTCTTTAGGCACCTCTCCACACCTGCTATTGCATGGTCCACAAAGAAGATTTTGAAGACCTACAGAAACGGAACAACTCAAAGGGTTCTGAACGTCCGCAATGCCAGTGAAAGACTGTGGTTTCTACTGCTGGGAAAGAACTACGAGCATCACAGAGTCTATCACCAATGGAACGACATCAAGATGAACCACTTCAACAGGAATTCGTGCGTAAAGTGGAAGCATGTCTTGGACTGTGTTAAGAGGTTGAGCACTTGTGTAAACAATACTAAAAAGATAGTGCACGTAAATGTTGGATTGTAGAAGTGCCAAGGATTTATTGATGATCTGTAAGTAAACGACTCTCTGAATGTGACCCAGGAATCTCTTATAAACCCATGGAAAGAAGTTCAATCAAGAAAGACTGAAGTGCTTTTGGGTAAGGGGCCCCAGTTTTGTCTAAACGTAAAGCCGTCAAGATTGGATGTCTTCTCGTCGATTCAGACAGCTTCGAATGTACACTCTAAGAAATACCTGCGCGCCTACTTACCCGCAAAACACTCAAAAAGCCAAACTCTGTGATCTACGAAATCAGCTCAGGAATGATGAGGCGGAACATCCCTTTAGACCTAAAAATGAAGTCTGTGCTGTGACATTACGCATTGCGCTCCGTCATTCTTGCATTGCGTAATGCTATAGCGCAGACTTCATTTTGAGGCCTAAACAGCTGTTCCGCCTCATCATTCGCTGAGCTGATTTCGTAGATCGCAGAGATTGGCTCTTCGAGTGTTTTGCGGGTAAGTAGACGCGCAGGCATTTCTTGGAGTGTAGTCAGTCAGGATGAAAGGCAGCATTTGTAGATCAAGCAGTTGTTCGGTAGGAAAGAATCATGGTCAGGGATTACCCAACAGAAAGAAGGAACTTTAGAGAAGTAAATAGCCCATTCACACGGCCAGCATAAAGGTATACTTTAGCATAGTTCCCTTTGTAATCGGCAAATCAACCCGTTCTCTTGGCTCGCAAGCACTTTGTTGTTGTTTGTTAATGTTTGAAATTCGGATCCTCGTAAGGCTGGTTCACACATCTGCGTTGGTTGCGTTCGCATGAAACCGAAACGACCGTAACGACGAAGTCACCGGGACATGTGTTCGCCGTACACAGCATGGCAAGCGATGCAAGGGGTAGCTTCGCAAAGCAACCCACGAGTGACGGTTGTTTCAGTGTTTTGGTCGTTACGGTCGTTTCGGTTGCATGCGGACGCAACCGTTGTAGATGTGTGAACCAGCCTTTAGAGAAAAGCTGTCGTATTGTCATATTTCTGAAACGGGTTTTGCGAACTCTGTCATGGTGACCCGAGGCTTTCGTTGACAGATCGTTTTCATTTTTGCAGTGATGGAGACATTCGACTGCCGTCTAAAAGTAGAGAGCTCACCGTAATGTGGGTTCCGCTTTCCACCTTCGCCATGGTTCGTCTAGGGCAGCTTCTTGACGGCTACGGCAGTCTCGCTCGATCTCGCGCACAAACAGAACGAGGACTCAGGCCTGACTTCTTCTTCTGCTGCTTTTGTCCCTCGGGTGACGTCACTGTTCCGCATCGCACGTGTCTGCTTTGCAGGTAACGTCAGCAGTGCGACGCAAACGCAAAGCGGAGAAATCGACGTCACGAGCGCGCTTCGCCGGCTCCGTTTCTGTTTGACGACGGGTTCAAGGATCGAAATTTCTCGTCCTGTAACGTCTACTACAAATCTTTCAATCAAAATCTTACCTCATTGCTAGATAAAGTCTAGCGCTAATTTTAAAACTACATTATGCCTCGAAAATAGAAAAAGATAAAAAGTACGATAAACTAATGAACCCTTTTAGCCTTTTTCTAGTCGCCCCTATAGCTACCAACTTAGCCTCAAGACTAAAATATTCCTAACGAAACATTGTTTTTAAATTCTGGTCCCGAAGTACGAATTAGGAAACGTGAGGATAATAAGCCACGCCTTCCGTTTCTAAGCTGCCGAAGACTATAAATGGAACCAAGTTGCAGGTTTCCTTCAAGACGAATTGTGAGTGTAACATTGTTTTATTTCAACACTTTATCTATGGCGCCTATAGCCGCAAATTCGTAATTTTATACATGTTCTATTCTATTCCACGTGGAATATCATGTGTGGTATGGGGTTGCATGCGACGGTCTTCGAGGTTTCAAGACTGACTTTCCCAGTCTCCCAGTTCCCGAAGAAAGCTGGGCTTGAGAAGGGCACATCGCTCGGCGCTATATAAGTTCGCCGACTGGTGCGGGCCATCAATGCCGATTTGTACTGAACTCCTGCGTTTGGCGCTGTACTGAGGCCAGGGGCGTCTATCCACTGCAGGCAGCTGCCTGCAGGTGACGAACGCTTTAACAGAGAGTATTAGTAGATTGTGTTTGAGCTCCGATAACGATACGATACACGATAACGGTACAATGCATGCTCAAGTGGCGCCTGCGAAGTATGATTATCGGATCATGTATATAATATCCCCAGTCACACTAAGCCGCCGTTAGGGTGCCGTGTTACTATATTCCGTTTCGCCTTATGTTGTACCGCAGCGAAGGCTAGAAGCGCGAGCTTATAGCGTTGGCAGCAGCCCTTAGTGCACGAGAGCTTGTGCTGCCGAGACGTGCCCTAGAGCAAGGAGCTCGCGCTTGTTGCCTTCCCTGCGGTACATCATAAGGTGAAACAGAGTATAGTGGCTGATTCGGGTGGGGATTTACCGGCAAAATATTTTGCCATATCTTCGATAAGGTCGTTCCAGTGGTCAAAAGCCGGTGAGTGCGCGCCGCTCGGGTGGCGCTTCTCAGGCGCGTTACAACAATTATCTGGAATAATTCTTGACAGAGTTCCAAGAGGTCGGCCAGCTTGTCTACTATACTCCGTTTCACCTTATGTTGTACCGCAGCGAAGGCTAGAAGCGCGAGCTCATAGCGTTGGCAGCTGCCCTTAAAGGGGCCATGAAACGAATTTCGGGCTGGGATGAATGATTTTAAATTGGGACTTTACTAATCGCATATCGTTTAGTTGGCCAAAAGAAAGAGGGTAGAAAGTCAAAAGCCAGCTTTTCGGTACGAACATTTGAAAATATAGCGGACTATTTTGTACCTTCTTTCCTTCGAAAACTCTCTGTCTTTTCACTATGATACATCCGCGGTTCCCAAAGCGCGTCAGCGGTGCCAACCTGACGTCAGCCGAGCCCAGCTCACGCATTGGACACGGTGAACTGTGTCACTCGGACGTATGCGCTCGTCAACAATCAATCCGTCGACGAATATTTGGATTCGCGTTCGTGGCCAATGAGTGCGATGACGGAACTTATTGTCACTGGGGAATGACAAGTTCTATGGTGTGCATAAAAAGCACGGTGGAAGCTAGGAGTCATCGCACCGGTGCCGAAGAATGTCACGACGACGTGATTTCACAATTTGCATTTGAGTTGAGGATTAAAGCTAAGGAGGAAGAAGTAGGAAAATCGTTTCATGACCCCTTTAATGCACGAGAGCTTGTGCCGCCGAGATGTGCTCTAGAGCAAGGAGCTCGCGCCTGTAGCCTTTCATGCGGTACATCTAGGGTGCCTCAATGTCCTTCTTTTTAGGGTGATGCCACCCTTTGTAGTAACCGATGCCGACAGCACGCGCTCAAGGGGAAAATACAAAGAAATCGACGAAAACAAAATGTCGCCATAGCACAGTCAGCGCCACAAACGCGTGCAGGGACACGCTTTTTCACGCGCTTTGAACAAAAAAGAAAAATAAACTTGTGGGATAAAATGGCGAGATGCCACCACCCTAAGCAAAGCGCACATGAAGGCACCCTAGGTACATCATAAGGTGAAACAGAGTATAAGGAGTATTCACTGGGCGCCATATTTGTGGGTGCTGTCTAGAGCGCATGCTCAGAACGAGCCCACATTAATAGGCTGCTAAGACCGGCAATCTTGAGAGTGTGGAATGCACGTTACAGAAGAACTGTGGAAGCTCGCCGTCAGCACGCGCTCAGCAGTCGCGCACACAACTATGGCCGCCAGTGAATACTTCCTATAGGAAGTATTCACTGGCGGCCATAGCTGTGTGCACGACTGCTGAGCGCGTGCTGATGGCGAGCTTCCACAGTTCTTTTGTAACGTGCATTCCGCACCCTCAAGATTGCCGGTCTTAGCAGCCTATTAATGTGGGCTCGTTCAGAGCATGCGCTCTAGACATCACCCACAAATATGGCGCCCAGTGAATACTCCTTATAGACAGTGTCGTGTATCGCCAATAGCGTGTTCGAGTTGCATGCAAAGCCATTAAGATAGACACCCTTTTGTGTTGCGTTAAATGATAGCAAACAAATTAAGATAAAAATATGTGATGTTTCAATGGAATCCAACATTTTTGGAAGAATTTGTCCAGCTTGCGCGAGGTCAATTTGCTCTAAAACACCACTGTAAAAAAAAAAAAGTATAAATAGGGGTGTAGCTCGATGCTTGAACACACATTACAATTTCAAAGGGGGTGGATGTAGTGTGTGGATTCCAGAAAAGAATAATAACGAGAAAATAGGATATAAACAGAAACGCTGGCAGACCTTCTTGGGAGCCTTGTAAAATGGCAACAGTTCTTCTAAAATTCAAACGATATATTCGCGATTTCCACGACCTATAGGGGGCGCGCTGGCGCCTATAAAGATGGCTGTCATCCGGATGATCGTCGTCACTGATTTCTATTGTAGTAGGCTGGATCGCGAATCGGGAGCCCGTTGGTGTCGCCACCGGCGGCCATTGCTTGGCACCAGGCAATACACTCAAGTCTATGGGAAGCATGTAAGCTGTGCTCGAAGGCGAGTATTTAATGGTGTGCTGCGATCCTTATGTCTGGTGTTTGAAGATCGAATCAGTATTTGTCAGACGTTCGAACGCCGATTAAAAAAATCAAACGTACCGGAGCATCTACGGCTGAGCTGGCGAGCTTGCTCTCGTAATGGAGTAAACAAAAGAACTTGCCGTCAATGAGACCGTCCTCGGGGAAGCCCTGAAGTTGATGAATGACAAAGAAGTTCCATCTCGACAGCGGCTTTAATGGAGTGAGCGAATTCCGCGTAGCAAAGCCTTCGAGATTGTCGTCTGCTAAACCCAACTCAACGAAACCGCTACCGACTCCGCGGTAACTCTAGGTAACTCTCGGCCCTAGCGGCGGAAACATGTAGGCACCCTACTCGGCCCCAGCTGCCGAGGCCCCGGTCCGCGATCCAGCCTACTACAATAGAGATCAGTGATCGTCACAGAACAGCAGTACTAGACAGGGTGTGCGGCGCGTAAGTAATTCTAGTTTTACTTTATATGACCAGTATAAGAGCCTTTATTTCTTCACGCCAGGAAGGTGTAGGCAATCACCTGTATTGTGAAGTCAATCATCCAGGAGCTAGCGTGCCCAATCACACCGCGGTACCACTATCGCTGGAAGTTGCGAATATTGAAATCGTATGCGTGTGCGGGCAAGACACTACATATTTATTAATCTGCTCTTTCAAAAAATTTGTAATTTAGTATTTCGCACGCTCTGCGGGCTGTGATAATGTCGTTATTTGCTAAATATTGTGAAGCTACTTGTGTTTACACACATTTTAGAGAGTCCGAATTTATTTTGTTGACGCATAGAGCGTGCCCATTGTACCATAGAATAACCGAGGAAGAAGTTTAACAAAGCTGCAAAAGGGGCAGCTGCCACCCCCAAGCCTAACTGCCCCCCCCCCCCCCCCCCCCCTCCGAGCAAGCGGAGTGACCGTTGGTTCGTTGACAAGCGAAAAAACAACCGAGATAAATTTAAAAATAAAATCGATAGTAACTATCGAAACATAGAAGAAGGAGATGTCTTGCCCCGTATTCCGTGGAAGAAACAATTGGAAAGAAAAGGGCAACTAAGCCCTACTTTTGCCTCTGCGACCCCCACCTCCAATCCTCGCTGGGGGCGCATCCGTTTCTGAGAACACCCAATTCCCCACAATGAACACTCAGTGGTGATGAAGCCCAGACTCCAGCACCGAGTAGAACGTTGGTGAAACGACACAAAAAACAAGTTCTCAACTTCCCTTCGGGCCCTTTCATTTTTGCGCACTCTTACATCAGCATCCATTTGTCCGTGGAAATATTCCCTCAATATCGTCGTGTGCGGCGTGTGCCGGGGGCCGTGCGGACATCATAGAGTGGTTGGAAAACGTCGTGACAAGGGAAAAGGAAAATAACGATAACTATCTTCACGGGGCAAATGCCAAACGCATCCCATTTTTCCATCTTCGTTAGCCTAGCTCCACGTGACATTTTGGTCCCAACTCCAGTTGGAGTTGGGACCAACTCCAGTTGGAGTTGGCACCAACTCCAACTGGGAATTGTTCCATAAACCAGTTGCTGTTGGTCCCAGTTGGGACCAGTTGAAAACTTTCGCCTAGGATAGCAAACAGCACTCTAACATCATGTTTTTTTTAATTCTCAAATAAAACAGGAAGTGCCCCATTTATTTATGTAAATTCTCTTAACTGTAGTTTTCAGTTGATGCGACGAAGAAGAGACTTATTGAAGAAAAATATATAAATAAATAGCTACATTTATCTTTAAAAAAAAATCTCACCGAAAACGTTAGTCATACCAGGCACCCGGAAAGAAATTATAATCGGGGATCTGCATTTGTGGCCTTTGTATTTGGGGTATTGATTCCTATCAGTTTGGTTCTCTATTATAAATCTTGAGCTTTTATGACTTTGCGTTATCAAAAGGGAAATGATGTTTTTTTTTCGGAGTTGTGTAGCTTCTAAGCTCGCATACTCATTTTGGTGTTATCTAGCTTTTTCTCTCTTAATATTTTGAGTATTATGAAAAGACAGACTGTTCATCGAGGAAACTGAAATGTCATGAAGGAAGTGTAGTTCGTCGATGGGATCTTTGAACTGGATTTTACACGAAGACTCAAAATATTGTAGACAAGCTTCCTTGCTTGCATATTTCCTCGTGTTTTGAAAGTATATGAATGGGCATCCAAGAATATATTTTTAGTTCTGATTGAGTTACCATTTTGCAGAATCTGATAAATTAATAAATGACCGGTGGTCCCTTCGTCAGCGATAACACGTTGGTCCTGATATGTTCATGCCCCGTTCACTATTCACAGGAGTGTTACGTCCGAGATGCAGGAATTAAATCGAGAGATGTCGGGGGGCCTTTTTACATAAGCGATTAGGACTGCGAACTAAACACTGTTTAAGCCAACATTTGGTTTAAAACTTTATACGTATAATATGTTGTAAAGCTGTTGCAGGAATGTATTAGTAGCACCCTCCCCCCCCCCCCCCCCAAGTTAAAAAAAAGGAACGTCGGGTGCGAAAGTTTTGCCCCCACCAAGAAAAAATCCTGCCGACGCCCATGGGCGAAGCTCTAGTGTTGTTTGTCTGCGTAGACGCTGAGCTGCAGCATGCCGAGCCTTTCGTTCGTTTTCATCCAGGTCAGAAAGAGAATGTGTCGTATGGAACGTGGGTATATACGCATTTGAGCATTTGACCGCAGCGCCCTCTCGTCTATAAACGTTGAGCCAATGCATGCAAAGTTTAACGCGATTATAAACGGATTTGACCGCAGCGCCCTCTTCTGTATAGACGTTGAGCGGACGTTTCATCCATGGCATCCACAGCTCTCGAGTTACTACCACATCTCAGAGCCCTCTACTCGTCCCGCAGTCGTGGCCGAGTGGCTAAGGCGATGGACTAGAAATCCATTAGGGGTCTCCCCGCACAGGTTCGAATCCTGTCGACTGCGCAAACATATTTTTTTCATCATTTTTTTTTTCATCTTTTTTTTTTTGCCTTACACGAGCACTTGAGCAAGTGCTCACGTGCTCGTGAGCACGTGAGCACGTGAGCTCACGAGCAGGGGCACGAGCACCGGACGCCGGACGGACGGACGGACATGGCTAGCCCCTAAGGAGCTTTGCCCCTAAAACGCCAGTTGCCGCCTCTTTGTGTTTATGTGGGGAGGATCGTTGGCCGAGTGGGCTAGTGCGCACAAAAGCCGTGTATAGAGACAGTTTGGCCAATGGGAGGCGCGGGCAGAGCCAGGGCGTGCACCAGACTTGAGCCACTAAACTAGCAGCGTTCAGACTATTGTCACTCTGTTTCCCGACATTGTTATGGGCGCCGCCATTTTGGTGCTTGTGCAGAGCAGACGCAACTGCCGATCGTCATGATTCAAAAGTGCGACCTTTTCAGCATTCGATTCGATGTTAGGAAGCTAATGTAATATTGCTTTGCTCTGTCGCGAACTGTTTACACATTTGTGGAAGACGGAAAAGCGTTTCCTGTGATTTCAGATAAAGCTTCAGATAACTGGCAACCATAATTTTAAGACACAGTATGGCCAAGTGTCGTTACTCTGAAGCGTACAATTATTTATTGGCACTACACCAGACGCAGGAAGAGGGCTTGACATGCTCTCTTGGCCAACCAGAAGCCGAAAAGTATCCCCTAGCGGTGGTAACGAGAAAGAGTTTTGGTCATATATGTATATGGTTTTAATAAGCGCGTAAGAGTTAAATATAGTAACCCTTCATGGTTGAAAATAGGGTGCACGTGATGTTTCGATCGTGATCATGCAGAAAGATGTAAGAAACGAATGTGCCGCTTGTTGTATTTAAATTTTTCACATGTTCTATGCACACTACCTAGATGGTGCCACTGTCCGCCATTGCGCCAGTTTTATCAGGGTCGTGTCCCCGTGGCACTTGGCCCCATGTTGTTTACCGTTGAATAAAGAGAGTACGCTACACCACCGACCGCGTCGGACGTCCTCCTTCCTTCCGAGGCTCCCGCGCTCCCGGCTCCCCCGGTCACCACTTCGGCATGTAAGAACCTCGTCTCTTCCGCAGGCCCACGCAGGCTCTGCGATCCCTTTCATTTTTACGGGTGACCGCATTTTATTTTACTACATTTTTGCCGAAGAGCATTTACAACACCGCTCAACTCTGTTTTGCTCCGACAGAGTATAACCGCACGGACGGCAGATTCCCGGCCCTCGGCGCCTGGCGTACGGATTATCTCGATCATTCCCCTACTCTTTGCGCTAGTCGCACTTTTCCACCATGATTTTGGATTACCGTGATTGAAACATCCCGTGTACCATATTTTTAATCACTGAGAGCTACCATATTTACTCGAGTAATAGCCGCACTAGTTATGAGCAAGGCTCTTGCGTCTACCTTCCCACAGAACACATATACAGCCAATCATTGCGTTGCGCATAAATAACATTGCGAATTACCAGATCAAGAACACGATTCTCCATACAAATGCAATCTTCAGAGATGGTATCTTGGCACAAAGGCGTTATTTCTGTCCTGTAAACAGCTTGAATCATGCTGTCGATGGCGGTTATTGGCAATCTGCGTGCTTCGCGGAAAAACGAACCCTCAGATTTTTTTCATAAACAGTATTCTGTTGTCTTCATAAACAGTTCGGTGTTCTTATTCTCAAGGAAATTATCTCGGCTTGTAAAAATTTCTAGAGAACTGTGACTGGTCAGTTGTCTTAAATGACGGCATACTGGACTCTGCTACGGAAAACTTGACAACGATATAGTTAAGAAAGCCGTGGGTGCTTTCGTGCCTAAACGGTTGACGCGCAACTCCAGTTATCCTAGTTGGTTCTCAAGGAATTTAAAAACGCATTACGAAAGAAACTGCACTATCATCGCTTATACAAAAAGACAGGGCTAAGGTTATAGCATCAAAAGTTTAATATTAATCACTGACTCGTTCGGAAACTGTATAACCGTTGGCACTTAGATAGCGTTGAGCAAAGTCTGTCAAAAAATCCGAAAGAATTATGGCGCTTTGCTAAGCAACACTTGCGTAGAAATAAAGTATTTGTCTTCGAGATAATAATGGGTACCATTGTTTGCAGGCCGAAATAGCGAAACGCTTTGCCGACTTTTCTAGTTCGTGTTTTTCCCCTCCTGGAGTACTTCTTTTGGTGCTATTATGTTACGTGCGCCACTTTTCTGTCTTCGTTTGCTCTTGTTAAATAAGAGATTGTAGTGGCCATAAAAGAACTGAAATCCAAATTATTGAGTGGTGTTGATGACATACCTGTGTTCATTTCAAAAGGCTGCAGTTCTTTACTTGCGCCTGTTTTGATGCACATTTTTAGCTTGTCTCTTGCTCAAGGATGTTTTCCCAAATTTTGGAAAGTCTCTGTAGTTGTCCCTCTTTTTTAAAAACGGTTATTTGACATTGGTTAATAATTACCGTCCTGTGTCTTTGTTACGTAGTTTTGGAAAAGCATTTGAAAAATTAATATATAAGCGTGTTTACTTTTGCCTTAGCGTAATGATATCAGCATCTCAACACGGATATTTAAATGGGAGGTCAGTTGAGTCAAATTTATGCTCGTTATTAAGTTACTCTTCTGCACCAGTGGTGTCAAGTAGGGGACAAGTAGATGCGATCTATTTTGACATGTCGAAGGCGTTCGATTGTGTATGTCAGAATTTACTGCTACCGAAGCTTGCCTTGCATGGTTGCAGCACGCATCTTTGCTCGTGGTTTTCCACTTACCTAATCGGTCGTCGGAACTCTCTTCGCATTTCTGATAGCTATTCCGACGAGTTTATCTCTAGTTCTGATGTACTCCAGGGATCCATCCTGGGACCACTTCTGTTCCTTTTGTTTATAAATGATCCTCCCCTGTATTGCCAATGCAAAAATTATTTTGTTTGCTGATGATCTTAAGCTTTTTATAAGTGCGAAGTCATTGCCTGATTGCTCCCTTCTAGGCTGACATGGAACGTGTTTCTGAATGGTGCGGCAAAAACCGCGTGGCACTTAACCCCAAGAAAGCTAAATTCAATGTGCTAACCAAAGAGCGCGACGCACTTTTTTTTTTTTTTTTTTTTTTTTTTTTTTTATAAGATCTGGAGGGGCTCGGATTCTTCGGGTTCCTTTTATCGAGGATCTTGGTGTATCCATCGATAGTTCACTGTCCTTCAATAAGCACGTATCTTTAACCATTAATGAAGCACTTAGAGTACCGGGAATGATTTCACGATTGTGTCGCCAGTTTTCTACGCCCCGCTGCTTACTACACTTGTTTAATGCATTAGTGAGGCCAAGATTATAATTTGGCTTAATCATATGGAATTCATTAACTTTATCACAGGCTGTTGCAATCTAAAACATAAAAAAAAACGAATGATTAGAATTTTGTACTACCGTTATATTGAAAGAATATATTTCGACGATTATGAAACGTTACTTGTTCGATTTGCGTTGCTCAAGCTTGCCGTGAAGACACAATAAATATGTATACAGGGATTTTCTATTTCTTCACAAAGTTGTACACTATGAAGTGAATTCAATTGATTTGTTGCGTTTTTTAGACTTTCATGTTCCGTCAAGGGTCAGCAGGAATGTGCTAACTTTTTACCCATCTTGCATGTCTTCTGTGTCTCCTTTATCGAGAATTCCATGATCCTTTAATAAGGTTCATCATGACATTTTTCTTTGTTCTTACCAGTTTATGTTTCATGTGCGAAGGCGGATGTCTTCGAACTACCTTTTGTAAGGCGGGTTTTGTGTAGCATTTTGCAGTTTCTGTTATATTATAAGTTTATTGTAACGCGTTTTAATGCTTAATACAGTGCTGTTTTAGTTTGCTTTGTGTGCGCCACATTACAGACTGTAAAGTTGTTTGTGGGCACGGAAAAATAAAGATTTAATAATAATATTATTATTAATATTATTATTATTATTATTATTATTATTATTATTATTATTATTATTATTATTATTATTATTATTATTATTATTATTATTATTATTATTATTGCTATGGATTTCGTTTTGCAGTAAGGCATCGTGTATCGGATTATTTTGAAGAATACCATTCATTATCTATTTTTCTGCACATTCCGTGTATTTGGCTTCCTATCGATCATGTGAGCACAAAGTCCTTTTTGGCCTACTCCGCGACCCGGTGTTTCGCGAACAGCGAACAAAAAAACAGGTTCCCGCAGATCTGCTCGACAGCAGGCGAATTTTCGAGTATCGGCCTACAGCGTCGGTCTGAAGCGGATATATATATATATATATATATATATATATATATATATATATATATATACAGGGTGCCACAAAAGAAAATTTACACGGTCTTTTTTACCGCAAAAATAAACTAGGCATCGCCGAACGCTCATTCTCAGCCCAAAGGTAGCGCTAGAGGTCACAACCAGATGCCAAAGTTTCAGCCCGATCCGATAACTTAATCAAAAGTTATAAGTGATTTTCTAAAACTTTCAATGGGAAAATGGAGCCCGTTTTTGCCTGTTTTCGGTTTCTAGTGCCATAGAGCCCCATGTATTCGAAAACTCCGTCGGCCGCCATTTTCCCATTGAACGTTTCAGAAAATCACTTATAACTTTTGATTAAGTTATCGGATCGGGCTGAAACTTTGGCATATGGTTGTGACCTCTCGCGCTACC
This sequence comes from Ixodes persulcatus, assembly GCA_013358835.2. NCBI lineage: Eukaryota > Metazoa > Arthropoda > Arachnida > Ixodida > Ixodidae > Ixodes > Ixodes persulcatus. The sequence goes on along the minus strand of JABSTQ010006478.1, from coordinate 91,259 downwards.
TTTGGGCGGAGAATGAGCGTTCGGCGATGTCTAGTTTATTTTTGCGGTAAAAAAGACCGTGTAAATTTTCTTTTGTGACACCCTGTATATATATATGCGCAAACTGTAGGTTTATATGCGCAAACTGTAGTTGACCCCATGCTGCATCATTCGTGGGTTGTGTGAGAAACAAAGAGATAGGAGCATTACGCGACCACGAACTGATTCACGGCAAGACGACTAAGCGTCATTCGCCAGCACCAAATCCACAGACAGTGAGACCTGTGTCTACTGCATGCGCCTCCAAAACGAAGGCAGGAAATATAAAGATATACCTACGCCGAAGCCATCGGAACTGCCGGACCAGGAGCACCCCACCAGAGGCACCGCCGGCACCGCCCCCACCACCGATACCACCACGACTCCCTAGAATCTAGATGGAATTCGCACTGGGTGGTGACCTTGTTGACGCAGTGATAACTTCGCTGTGTTACTGATTCAACTCTGATACACGGCTGCATCAGTGCTAAGTTGTATTCAAGTCAGCGCTGAGTTAGCGCTGTTCCCAGTGTTAAGCAAGCGCTGCGCTGCATGTATGAATAGTCCTTTATGGTGATGACATCTAGCCATTTTGTGGCTCGGTGTTTTGTCTGCTCTCGAGCACATAAAAGGGCGTTTCCGCACTTGAGCGGTATACGAATGTCCTGCGCAGGCCATAGAAAACTACACCTCGGCAGCACACTCTGTCCAGGCTCTCGCTACTGACTCGCACGCCGCAGGTTGTAAATGTGGCAGGTCGGGATCCGCACAGGCGTAGTACCAACGAGCATTCGTGCAATCGTGGCTGGTTGATGCCCTTTAAATATTCATAATAGCGGTTGTACCGCACTGCTCAAATTTATACGCCTTGAAAGCAGAGACACAAGTGTTGTCTGTACTTATATGGGCAGACACTATAACTTCCTGCCTTTCCAGACAACCGTAGCATCAATTTGACTACTGAAGTGTGTTTTATTTAGTTGTGCGCTTGCTGGTGCATTGGGCATTAAACTCATTCATCTGGATCACGTCTTGAAGCTTTACATTTCTTCAGTCTTCATCCGCTTCTGGGCCTTAGAAGTGACGTAAAAAGAAACCTCCGTGATCGCCCTGTAAGGGTGTTGGAAGCAACGGGACGTATTAGAGAAATGTAAATTAAAATTACAGCAAAATGCTTCTCAAAAGTAACTAAAACGCCGCACGACCTGGCATGCACGCGCGATTTCATGCGTGCATGCCAGATTGTGCGGAGTTTTAGTGAGGATATTTTGGTGGCATCCTCTCAGTGCTGGGTAAAGTACGTCTAAATAGTACTTTAAGGGAAGTACAAAGTAAATGAAAGGCTATGTACTTAAAGTAGTAAGTACACTGAGCGCAATGTACTTTAAGTAAAATAATACAAGTAGTATGTATTTTCAAAGTAAAGTACAAGTACATTGTTAAGCACACCTTTCATGATGCTATTTCACTTCGTATACAGTGTTCTTTTTTTTTAACTTGTATGCACTGCTTTAGAAGTAAAGGGGTATGCATACTGGCGATATGGTCCGTGAACGTTTCACCGCTCCGTCAAAAAAAGCCGGGGAGACCTCACTCCTCGCCACGACACGTCACGGCGAACCACGGCGCCCCACCCCGTGACGTGTTCCATGACGAACCATTGGATGCTACCAATCACGCTCATGAGCGGTGTCGAGGAGGTCAAAGTTTCATTTGACAAGGCTTGCGTAAAGACAGGCGTCGCGGCGGGGTGACCAGGCCAACTCCCAGATGCAGCGAAATGCACCGAGCACATGGACAGAGGCTGGGCCATGGCCCAACCTCTGTCCATGCTCGCTTTTGTGTTCAAACTGGAAACAGAGAGCGAGTCCAGCCTTTTTTGACGGAGCGGTGAAACGTTCACGGACCACGGCGCCAGTTTGCAAACCCCTTAATTGGGGGTGCAACAGCTATTTTCGGGAATGGCGGTAACTATTGGATAAAGTCGAGTGGACAAAGGGCAGTCGTTTTACCGCCGAATTCAGAAACCTCACTCAAACTACATTCACACTTAAGGGCCGCTCCACTTCCTCGAGGAAGGCGCGAGGGCCGGCGCTGGCCAATCGCGAGGACGGACCCGCCGTCGCGATTGGCCAGCGCAGGCCCTCGCGCCTTCCTCGAGGAAGTGGAGGGGCCCTTAAGTGTGAGTGTAGTTTGAGTGAGGTTTCTGAATTCGGCGGTTAGTCTTGCTGGTGGCTTGTAAGTATTTGTATCGATTTTGTAGCAGACATTATTACTTCACTCAGAGAGATTGCAGGATGACGTCTCAAAAAACGTTGTGCGTTTTCAAATGAGGATACGCCACTTGTTTGTTAGCGGCTAGACTTGACCTAGCTGGGAAAACCAAGGACACGCGCGCGTTGTTCTTGAATGGGCTCAATTTCACCGAGACCAAATTCGGGTAATGTACTTTGAAGTCGGGAGTTATACATTTCTCGGAAAGTACAAGTAAACAATACTTTAAGTAAAGTACAAGTCCATACCCAGATAATGTACTTCAAGTAAAGTGCAAGTTTTTTAAACCTACATGAAGTAGTACTTCAAGTACAATGTACATAAAGTAATTATACTTGCGTTTGACTAAAGCCGACTAAGACAAGACCTATTTTGAAGCCTCTTGTGACGGCTTACGACCAGCTCCGCAGCAGCGTATCGGTCGAAAGAGGCTTAAAAACCGGTCTTGTCTCATTCAGTCGTACTGAGTTCCAAGTGGTGCGAACTGGCCTTTATGGTTTCTACCACGAATCTAAGTGCGCCAACAAGCTGGTGTAAATTAATCGTAACATAACTCGTGTAAATTGACCATGACATTGAGACCTTTCAGTGATTGTGTCGTTTTTTTACTTGCACTTTCGGGGTTTATGTCATGGCCAGAATATGGCTTAATGGTTGTGATCCTGGTGAACTATCGGCAGTGGCGAATGGCAAGATTAAATTTTACGCAACATTTTCCTGATTTACAGCAAGTTCTTTTTTTTTTTTACATATTGAAAAATAAATTAAAACGATTTAACATTGCATTATCTCAAACGCTATGCACGTGTTTAAAATAAATCCTTTGGGAGAAAATATTACTTTTTTTTCCTTTGTTTCTTGTGTAATTCGTAGTTTGTGGAGACACACACCAAAAAAGCTCTAGGTTTTGTGATACTTGTATATTTGTGAGGTTTACTTGACTGTGATTAACAGCTATGAAACTTTCAATGGTCATTGACAGCTTAATAAATGCAGAAAGTGGCGAAACGCTTCGTGATTCGTTCTTCGGCTTTCTAATCGGCTGATGCTGCGACCTAATTGGATACGGAGCGTTAATGAGATGTTCCATACTCGCCACGTCGTGCGTTTCTTAAACTGTGAGTAACTGTAGTATAATCGCAAAAATATTTCAACACACACACACACACACACAAAAAATACTATTGGTTTTGAAGGCTTTCTTCAAAGAGAGCAACGAAACGCAGCCTAGGTGTAAAACACCAAGACGGTATCGCAGAAGTGAGGAGCTATTAGCCCCGTGCGCGACCGAAAGCGTCGCTGTGGTCGGCCTTCCCCGATTGGCCGAACGCTGACTATGATGTCGGAAAGGGGCTTTATCATCGACGGAAATAAGAGGAATGAAAGAACTTTAATTTTGACGGTGTTGGCAGTGTTCCTTTGAGAGCGCAATGATTTCAAACTTCCACCATGCTAATAACAAACATCATCGAACTTGTTGTTTGCAAGGTAATGACGTCACAAGGGGGAACCACAGGAGGGCGCCACCAAAACATCTCGCCGCTAATACAGGACAACTCACGCGCTGTTGGAACGTAGTTTCCTGTAAAGCTGCGTCAGGATGTCAATCAGCTGAAGCAACGAAGCCCCGAGCCACATGCTCACGTGACCCGAGATGTAAGTCACCAGGTCGGAGCGCTGCGAGTGAGACGCCAGAATTCGTTCACGAAAAGAGGATCGATAACTGCGAAGAAGCGCCTCCTTTTTTGCACACGAGTATTCGTTCAACTTAGTTGTACGTAAGTCCAATAGCCCCTTCCCCTGGCAAATAGCGAGCGCTCGGCGCGCGCTCGCTGAGCGGATTCTTGTTCCCCTCGCGAGGTGCGAGCAATATCTGTGTGCCGGTGTAGATCTGGAGTCGGTTGGTGCGCTCGCCAAACGGCTCCAACCGATCCGTGGGGAAGTCCACTGGCGCAGCGCGTTACCTTTTTCGGAGGAGTGCGATCTGTAGTCACTCGCAACATTTCAGTTTCAATGTCAAAGTTCCCGCGAGGGTGTGAAAGAGTCTCGCGGCTTTTTGTTTTCGATTGCTGAGTGCTCGCTTTCATTGCTCTCGTCATGACCGACCCGACCGAAAATACGACGGCGATGACATCGTTGCAGTGAATTTCAGGAGGTCTAATAGAAAGCCGTGACAGCGAAAGCAGCGACAGCGTCGAAGATGACGAAGATACCAGCTCCTCCGGCTCCAGCTCAAGTGACGACGAGGCAGCCGTTCTCGACGAAGTGTTTGCCGAGTCGTTCGCCTTGCCAGCGAAGAGGCTTAGGATATTGCGTTACGTCGAAGATGTGCGCGCCTATCCCGATGAAGAATTGTGTCGTTTGTTCGTTGTGTGGTCTCTGTAAACAAACTAGAATAATTAGAAGACAATACGCCTAATACTCTGGAGATGGAAGTCGCCCTCGGAGATGACGATCGCTTTACGGCGTACGTGTTTGGTATTCTACTTAATTGCATCCTACAGATCGTACAAGTACTTCTAGTTGTCTTCATCGGGTTTGTAAAACTGTAAGGAAAAATAAATTGTCTCTTTCCGTCGGAGTCACCGTTAATCAAGTTAAACAATCTTGGGTGCTTCCGATCCGAAATTTATGCTTTCAACAAGATTGCAATGGGAACCGAAACTGTTAAAAAGCGCGGGAAGACGCTTTGAAAGCGGTGGGGCTTGGAGCGTTGTGCTCAATTTTATCCGCAGCGCATGCCACTGGGGTAGATCACGTGACCGATCTCTGGCGGAGGCCGACCGCTCGGTATCGGCCAGTGGAAGGGGCTATACTTTTCATCACAGACAAAAAGGGGAAAAAAAACCGACATTATAAAAAAGTGCGAATTTTTTTTTTGTTTTTTTTAGCCATTTCTCGAGAGGCGGTGAACGTAGACAGAGAACGAATTAAAAATTAATTTAATTGAAGTACACTAAAAGGAGGGGAGAGCATTAGGAATACCAACAGTTTTAAGCTTAGGCACTTTGTATGGATGCTCCATTTTCAAAACAACAGTGACACCCTTCCGTTTCTGCTTGAATATGTGTTGTGCAAGAAAGGTTATGAGAGGAATCGAAACAGTGTGGCCACCCCTTCAAATGAGCAAAGGCGTTTGTTCGATGATATTGCAGATGTCAGTGCATAGTGAAAGCATTATTAGCATCATTTAACATTTTGACGTAGAATACATTTTAAAGCATGGACATGTGGGAAAATACCAACATAAAAAATACACATCAAAAGCGACAGGGTTTGTTCAGGTAAGATCATACACGCGTCTCTGGTCGACATTTTCTTGTTTTCCTTCATATTTTATGCGTTACTCCCCAATGTATAGAGGGGAAAAAATCATAAAGAGATTTGGAAAACAAAATTAATTTATCGAGAAAGCAAAAAATGGATACTGTGTAAAAGTGGCAACCCCCTTTTGGCGTTTTGTCATTTTTGACAAGTTTGACGGCACGCAATAGACAAAGTAAAATAATAGAAAACCTCACAAAGATCTGACTTACTGAAAAAAAGCTTAAAAGAATTTTTCAAAGGTGCTTTATAAAGAACATTTTTTTACTTAAAAAGATCTTAGAAGAACTCAGTGAGAGTTCTTTATAGTAAACATATTCGTCAAAGAATAGCTGATAAAAACTTCTCAGAGGTTCTTGATAAAGAACCGTTTCATAAAAGTGCCGAAAATTACTCTTGAAAAGCCCATAAAGACCCTTTTTATTAAAAGAGCTTAGAAACACCTTTGAAGGGTTTCTCACAAAGGACTTTCGTTTCAAAAGGAGCTTAAAGCTGTGGTCACACTGCTTATACATCATAAAAAAGCAGTCTGCATACGACTTCCAACGCGAGTCACCGACAGGTCCGTGCTTCAAATGCCGCATGGCAACGAGTTCAAGGAGAAACTTGGCACGAGGCATTCGAACCACGGATATTCCTAGTAATAACTCTTGTATGTATAAGAAATGCATTTGTCCAATAAACGCATATGATCAAATAAGATCATATAAAAACATGCAAGAACCTTTAAGGAACATATGAGAACAATATAAGATTCTATAAGAAGTTATAAAAATATTATCAGTTTCTGATAACTTCTCATATAATCCTATATTAATCATATGTTATTATAAGGTTGTTGTATGCTCTCATATAATCTTATTTGATCACATACGTTTACTGGACAAAAACAATTCTTATTTTTATCTTATAATTAAGAAATTAATTTCTTAATTTCTTATTTCTATGATGTATGAGCAGTGTGACCCCGGCTTTAAGGAGCTCCTTATACGTTTTTCAAGAAAAACCCTTTTAGGTGTTGCTTTAAATAACTTTTTCGGGTGCAACATATGGAGAAGCCGAAGAATGTCTGTGAGTTATTTTACGACCAGATTTTTTTTAGAATGTATTGCTAATATACACAACAATTTGTGCAATTCTGGAAATTATGTCACGCTTCAAAAATGCACATCCTTTTATATTTGTGATTTATTATCTTGTAGTGTACTTAAAATATAGCATTGTAGTTTTTTTTTTTATGTATCATTCACATGAGGGTATATTGTCTATACATAATTTGTTGGTCTTTTTTATAAAGAAATATATCTATATCGCTTTAAACATGTCGCAAGCTAAGTTTCCACTACTTCTACGTGGAAAAATGATTTTTTTTTCTTTTTTCGGGGAAAGATCTTACACCATAGTGCCGTATTTCTTGTATTAAAACATGTTGCATTGTTTTGTCTCTGTCTAAATATAGCGCTTCGAAAGGCACACATTTGGCTACTTTGGCATTTTTACCCAATATTGGTGAACTGCTATCTCGTAACTTTTTTAAGTTTTTTTTTTTTTTGCTATTCGATTTTGTTTTATATCTTATTCTCAAAAGGATTTATAATTTCAGCATAAACTGTTGCTTTAATTTACAAAATGTCAAAATAGCCAGATCTGTGGATTTTTGACGCGCGGTAAATAGTTTCCGAAATCGTTCAAATTGTTGTGTATATTAGAACTATAAACTACTATTTTTATCAAATATTTGAGCTTTCTATCAGTTTATACTTCGTCTATTACGTGCCGTCAAACTTGGCAACAATGACAAAACGCCCGAAAGGGTGTTTTGCAGACAAATAGACAGCCTCTTTCATGCTGTCTTAATTTGTTTTTTCTCGAACATAAATATACATTTTTAATTCTGTGATTCAGTTGCGTTCATACAATGAGGAGTAACATATAATCGTACAAATATACGTAAATGTCGACCTGACATGCGTGTATCATCTTATCTAAAGAGACCCTACACGAAAAAGAGAGAGAAGTGACGTCATCCGCAACATTTAATAGGTAAATGTAGCAGGACCACGCCGTGATGCGCGTAGGCGCCGTTAGTCGGCGCTGACAGTACTGATCGGTCGACGCTCACATATTCACCGTCATATTGAAGGCTACAGTACGTAAAGAGCGAAATGTAGTAAAGCATGATTTCGCCCTTTCTTTTATTTATATATCCTAAACGAACATAAAATATTCCTAATATGTCACGGTGTGCTTCTTTTTATTAGCAATTTAGTGGCTTCATTGTCTGCACCGCTCATTATACAGAGAGAACAGCATGTGATCCAATTCTACCAGCAGATGGCCAAGAGAGATCGAGTTTTGGACGGAGAAAATGAAGCATTGAGTTTTGTTTTTTTACCGTTCTTATTAGTCTACGCACTTCTATAGGTTGCGGAACGCGACAATCTAGCATATTGGGTACATACAACCTGTCGTTCTTAAACTGTCACGTACAACTATTTCGTCAGGCATGGCCAAAATCCCGCACAATATTTTCCCGCTCAGCGAGTATGGCCGTACTTAACAAAGGCCTAGAACCTAGCAAGGAGTTTTCCTTCGTACATTTGTTTGTTATCTCGTTTAATCGTATTTTTGTGACAATGAAACCAGTTTACAATATGTATAAAAAGTATATGACAATAAAGATAAAATAGCGGGTTCCTAATATTCATACATGTATATAAGATAAATTAAAGGTAAAAAAGCTCGAGGTACACCTAAGCACTTCTTATGAGTTGTGAATGCGAAAGCATGCAAGCCGCTCGTCCGCTCCCTTTTTCGTCTGCTGCGTACTTTTCGTGGCCGGTCAGCGCGCGTGCTCCCCTAGTGACCTTGAACGCTCCGTGTTAACAGCGCGCTGATGGACACGGAGCGCCATGGGGTGAGCGGTCATGGAAACTGACGAGCGCAGCGGCCAATTGGGCCCCGTCGACGCGCGCCAGCCAATGGAACCGAGGGCGATCGCGGAAACTAGGTGCCGTTTTCGCGCTTCAAACTGATGACGTCAGCCCGCTCCATGGGACAGTTAATGCTTTCGCATTAAAAAGCCACATGTTCAGAGAAAAATAAACATGGCCACCGAGATCCCTTGCGCTCACCAGCATTCGTGGAAGGGTCTGAACAATCTTCCTCCGTGTGGTACCCATAATGACTGAAATCTCCATTTCTTTGCTCCTGTAACTCGCAAAAAATGAAGCCACATGTTACGAGATATGTTTGACTTTTATATTCCCATTGAATATATGTCTGGGAGCTAAACCTCGGGAAGATATTGCGCCTTTATCCGAAAACACGCTATAAGCACCTGCATTTGTTCATCAACAATCAAGACTAAGTCTTTTTGTTTTTTGTTTTTTGTAATTGCGACCGCACATTTACAAATGCGTTTCCTTGAGGCATATCCGTGACGCACCAGAGAAAAAAAAGGGTTAAACCCGATGTATTTGAAGTGTTCCTTGAGTGTTTGTGCCTTTTTTTGGTGACACGAGGTTGCTAGCGCACCAGTTTCACAAAAGTATTTCTAAAATTAGCAAATGACACAACCAGGGGTTTCCCCAGGAATTAAAATTAGGGGGGGTCCATATTTTTAGGAGGGGGGTTAGGGGGGGGGGGGGCATTGAGAATAGAGGAGTCATTGCAAATTAAGAAGGTGCCTTCAGCAAAACAAAGGGGGGGGGGGGGAAATCACTGGAAACAACTACAATATACTGCCCACCAATATGCGTTCCTACAACACCAATCAAGCATTTCATGGCGCAGGCAGTGATAAAAACTCACGGGTATTTTATGTAGTCAGGAACAGTTCCTGTCTGGAAACTGAGGGAACTGTACCGGGTTTCTCTGTAACAAGAACAATCGTCGGTTAAAGGGCAACTCCGGTCAATAGTTTCGAATTCGGGACTACGACTGTTTTCAGCTCAGTCAGTATCCCCGAATTACGAGGTATAATTTTATTTCCCCCGATATTGCGTGTAGTTTTATACATATCACGGCTCAAAGTTTGGTTTCGTGCGTCTACGCCAAAACCGAAACTACCTGCAAGAGAGGGATGGCAACACAGCTGTACGGCCGCGACGTGCTGTCACGGTGGTGCCGCGGTACGCGGTACAACGTGCGAAATCAACCACAGCACCACCGCGATGTGACGTCACGCTTGTGCTAAGGTACGCCTCGCCCAGTGTTGCTTGACTAAAAGCTAACCCGCTTGCCACCTGTTAGAGGGCAGCTGGTCGCATCTTTAAAATCGGCTTTAGTGGAGTACGCGGCTTCACTCTGGCGTAATATTTCGGCTGTGGTGATTTCTCGGGCCACTAAAGTGATACCAGTCATTTATTCTGGTTTTGTTTTTTGACTGCAGTTGCCCTCAGATAGAAGCAAAAAGCATCAAAACCCTCCAACCCACAACTTTGCCGTTAGTGGCTTCATATGAAGACATGCGCCGGGGGAAAACATATTTCTTCTGGTAATAGCAATAACTGACTAAACTTTTCAGTTTATAATGCTTGACCTTCTTTTTATATAAATCTCGTGTCAGTTTAGATATAGCTTGTTTTTTATGTGCTGGATGCTATGCACATTTCTTGCTCACACGTGGGGATTGGCAACACACTTACAAGAACCTAGAAAAATTAACTAATTCACTTTTTTTTTAAACTACAGAGTGCAATGAAAAGCAAAAAAAAAAAATCTGTACGAGACCTAATTTATATTTAAAAAATTAAAAATCGCAAAGACACCATTTTCAAGAAGCTAACATAAGTCTCTTTGCTTTTCCAGAAATTTAATAACTGTACATTTTAACCAAACCTTAATAATTGCATTCTACATACTCTAAAGCATATTTATGCAAACTTTGGTGATGATAGGACAAAACTAAGTATACAAATTCTCGTGTGCAAACTGTGAAGATGCTCCAAAATTAAATAAAGAGACACATGTTACCATAGATATGTAACAACACTCTTTCGCGGCAAAGAAAACACCTTTTTATACTTTATTTTTGCAAAAAATTACGTTACAGAAAACTACGATGAAAAGGAGACGGCTAGGCTTACTTCCTAACATACATAAATGTGATGGCTGACGAGTCGATGACACAATTTGAAGAACCACTTACACATGAATCGCTCAAATTTAGCCTTTTCTGAGTTGTCAAGACTTTTTCAGATACGTGTTTAGCTACTTTCGTAATCGTTACCGGTCCTTAATATTTTTATACGTGAAATATAAAGATTCAAGGATAATAAAACTCAAAAAAAAAATGTCTGAAAGAATGTTGCCGTTTTTCGACTCGTATTAACACATTTGATGAAGGTTTTTTGCGGCACGCATCTTGGGCAGACATGTCGAGCTTTCTTAGTCTACATTCTAACAATGCGCTATTGGCTCGATAGCTTCTGTGTAAAGTTCACTAAACGCAAAGGTCGTCTGAAAGGCAAAAGTCTGAAGTGCTATGTATATTGTGGCTCAAGTCACCAGGCTCGATCTAAAATGGACCGTAAAAATCGACGCCTGCACGTAGCCATCTAAACTTTTCGTCAAAGGTGTCATTCATAGGTCGGTTTTTTCTTGTAAAATTACAAAGCGTAGCTCTCTTTCTGTAAAAAATAAGGCCAAGAAACTTGCCAGGGTCTACGGCGGGCAGCGACGCGGACGACAGGGGTCCAGTAGCGGGGTGTGTTTGGCGTTCGTATTGATAGATGGCACTACCTCCTTATCGCGACGGCTCGCGACCACCGTGGTTTATTAAAATGAATATAATCTTTTTGAAATGTACCTTCGGTTAAAAAATAAATGCGAACAATAAAAAAAAACTTTAAGTAAAAAAACGCGTCTGTATAACGGCGGCGCTTTTGCTGCCAACGGATTTCGTCTGCGTGTCGTCTGCTTTCTTTCGCTGGTCGGCTGCACCTTCAGACGCTGCTCCCGACGCCATCTATCAATAAGAACGCCAAACACACCCCACTACTGGACTTGGTCGTCTGGGTCGCCGTAGACACTGGCAAGTTTCTTGGCCCTATATTTTACTAAAAGAGAACTACGCTTTGTAATTTTACGAGAAAAAACCGACCTGTGAAATACGCCTTTCACGAAAAGTTTAGATGGCTACGTGCAGGCGTCGATTTTTACGGTCCATTTTAGATCGAGCCTGGTGACTTGAACCACCCTATACTTGTAACTTACAAGTACATAGCATCTCTTGCTATGTACTTGTAAGTTGTGATTTTATGTATAATATCATCTATGTACACTGAAGACGTACCAATTGGCATCACTTTGACATTTTTTATATAATTTAATTCTACCTAGAAGTATGCACGGCCTACTGATATGAAGAGGGCCAGATGCTCTCCATCTGCAAGAAAGGTCATGACCTTTTGGGATGCTCATATGTGTGTTTTTAATATAATTAGGTGAGGCAGGTAAAGGAATGAAAAATAAAGTCTTGATCCTATAGAACATTTTTTTTTAATAGATTACCTTCACAGGGGCCAGACAGTAACGGCGGAATACTACGCAAATTCTTTCAAGATATTGCATGAGCGGATCAATTGAAAACGCATCAGTTTCCGCTCCACCAATGTGGGTTCAAAATCCCTGATTACCCGATCTCGCTTTGTCAAACCTGCACTCTTTCCAACTGCCTACAAAACGTAAGATCGTGTTGCTGGTAAACATTTAAAAACAGACGGTGTCATATTTGCGAAGGCTTTTCCAAATGTCGAAAGACATTATTCTTTTCGGCTGAAATAAATGCATTGCAGCCTCGCGGTAAGAAATATGTAGACGTCCGGAGGCAACTACTATAATTAAAAGTAACGCAGTAATATGATCATGGCCAAACATCTACTAGGCCTCGAACTCTTCAGACGTTTTCGTATATGGTAACATTCATTCAGGGTTAGAAAGTACCTGATTACAATTTTCGATGTAAATCAGCATTTAGGACATTTTAATGTTTTTTTTAAAGTAAAACATAGGGTATTTTATAACTTTATTTCTTCGTAGCAGTAGCGATAGATTTCAAGTCTGATTCCTAGTACCCCGTAATTGAAGCGAGTTACTTTTCTCTATCCGTAGATCAAGTAGTCTGCTTCTTGCGCGGGGGTTGCGGTGATGTCAGAATTACGCCGAGCTTTGATTGGAAGGATAGTGGGTAGACCTTGAGGCTAGATGCCTTGAGGTGTACCCACTATTTCTGTTTTTCAATCAGCCAATAAGAGCTCGGCGTTCTGACATCATCGCAACCCCTGTGCTATGAGCAGACGAACTTGCGCTCCGAATAGGTGCTATGCGGAGGGCAAATTCGTCTGCTTCTTGCGCAGGGGGTAGCGGTGACGTCAGAACGCCGAGCCCTGATTGGCTGATCGCGACCCCCCTATCTGAGCGTCGTCTGCTCCTTTGCAACGTCGTCTGCTCGCAACGTCGTCTGCGTCTGTCTTACCTTTCCTGCGACTTTCGGAAGTGCAGAGGCCAGATTCACAAAACCATCTTACGCCAAAAGAGTGCGTAAGACAAAACGTGAGAACAAGTTCGTATTCACGAAACGAAATTATCGTAAGTTTTGCTCAGGTTACGACGGAATCCTACGACGATCAACTCAGCATGGCCGACAGCGTCGCTCAGTTACTTGGTCGCGACGATCAACGGACGTTTATTTTTGTACGTGCTCTTCTCACGCGTCCCGACTGAAAGCAGCAAGAAAAAAAGTAAAAAGTACTTGAAATAAACCACGACGAACTAGAACGCTGGATCCTCAAACACCCGGGAAATGCTCCAACGGCCACGATTCCACCGACCCCGAGTAAGCAAGCTCGGCAGATAGGCCTAGCAGGCACAGCGGTGCTCCGACGGTCCTTGGCCAAGACCGTCTGCCCACGACCGGCTGACGTGCTGAATGGAATATGCCCGCGCGACCCTTGTGAACCCTTCAATCTCTTCCTCTTGTCATCTCCTTGTTTTCCGAGGCAGCGGTGACTCTCGCCGGTGAAAAAGCGGTGAATCTCCGACAGACGCAGGAAAGGTAAAGCAGCCATCGCTTTGACTAGCAGACGTAAAGCAGACGATGTTAACTGCGCCAACCCGCCGACGCCTTTAAAGAGTGAGGAGTCTCGCCGCACACGAAAGGAGGGAAAAAGTATTTGGGAGGGAACTTGCGGACACTAACACGCTCACTCTCGGTTCTTAGCAAACAAACCTCGGCGCTTCGGGACACCTCGCCAGTGAGTCCTTTGACTTCTCTCCTTGATGCGCGTCTGCTAGTTGTTGAAAACAACGTACCGCTCGATTTATTTCGTCTGCCCTCTCTGAAAGGCGAAGTCGAGCTCGCTCGTAAAGACTTGCACCTCCGAAAGTCGCAGGAAAGGTAAGACAGACGCAGACGACGTTGTGAGCAGACGACGTTGCAAAGGAGCAGACGACGCTCAGATAGGGGGGTCGCGATCAGCCAATCAGGGCTCGGCGTTCTGACGTCACCGCTACTTCCTTTCTCATGCGCAGAAGACGAAAATGAGCCCACTTGCGAGGCGTATTGCGGTATTTTAGGCATAATGAGAAAAAAAAAAGGTTAAAAATGGTTTTATCTGCGCAGTCGATAATGAGTCGATGTAAACAAACGAGCATGCAATATCTGCGTCTGTGTTTATTTTTGCACGCTATATTTTGGCATCGATGGGTTCACCATTTAGAACATGCAGGGGAAACCAAAAGCTTCCAATGTGTCTGCTCCTGCTGCTCGACTGATTCCTTTTTCATTTTTTTTTTTGCTTGCTTTTTACTTCGGTGTTAGTGCTTTATACCGGTGAAGTTGTAGATCTTGGCAGAGTGAGGCTTACGATTTGCAATACAAAAGAAGTGGTCGATTTTTTAGAACGACACCTCGTAGAATGCGAGAGCAGAGGGCACACGACTATCGTGGGATTACCTGCATGGCCGCGTGCACTGGCTTTGACAGTCAGGAAGCCAGTTCATAGACTTCATGTAATCGTTGCACTTGACTGAAAAAAAAAAACATTTTTTTTTTTTTTTTGTAAAGGCTGGTTCAAACATTTTCGTCGGCTGCGCTCCCAGTAACTGCAACGACAGCAACATCAGTCACTGCGACGACCAAGTGCTTGGCCAACAGTACCTAGAATAATAAAAGCCTGTGAACAATCTAATCTACGTCCACGAAGCACCATCACGCTGGGATGGCGCCAATTCAGCAATTGGGCCCTTGGACGTATTGATTAAACACGCGAGGCCCACCATAATCTTGACACAGCTCTTGCGTCATTCTTTGCCTGCGCTCGATCTCACTTTGATGACGTTAAAACGCTAGTGCAGATGCTTTGATTGTTCAATCTCAATGATGACGTTAAAATACTAGTGCACGGGTTTTGATTATTCTAGGCGGTGTTGACTCGGCATTTCGCATGGCGATCCAATTATGGTGTCAATTAATCGCCCTTCATAATCTACTAAACCCCAAGACACGGAGGAAATAAAATAACGGACAAGAAGACAATATCTCAAACGCTGATCTTGTGTTCTCATGCCCGTTATTTTATTTTCTGATAGAAATCGGGATTTAGGTTATGATATTTCCCAACCAGCTCGCCTGCACGCTTTCGCTTCTTGGAACAGCCCTTGTCGCTTGCGAACGCCAGTCACAAATTGAGCAACAATATTGAAGAGCGCCTTTTCGAGTGGGGATTGCATCCATAGGCCACTATTTGAACGGTTTAGTCGCGCTGCATGGGAGTCACGGTTGTTTCCTGTGGCCATGATGTTGCTGTTGTTTCACTTAAAGGGACACTGACAGGGTATTTATGCTCGCCGAGGTTTTTAGTTGTGCGTGACATATGAGAGCCCAACTACCCAGAACAGAATTTGCGGCTCGAAATTCAGTTTCTTTCCGCCCGAAAACCGTCGATCGAGAACTGGCCGGTTTGGGTCGCGCTCACTCTTTTTTCGTGGTCACGGGCCGTTTTCCAAGGTATCGACGCGACCACCAAATTTGATCAAAGTCGTGAGTCATTGAAGGCACACAGTCAATACTAAAAATAGAAAATAATATGAAACCCAGTTTTTGTGGCTTCCAAAAAACTGCAAATACGTTGATTGAAAAAACAAACAAACAAAGGTTGCACAGACAACTGGAAGCTTTCTGTGCGTTCACGGCATAATTCTCAACATGGCGTCGTTTCGCGTTTCGTGGGACTCGCGGGTGGCGGCGGACGACAGGCGTGGAACCTCTACTTCAGAACTGTTGTTCACAGTACCGGCGAATTCTGTCTTCCTTCGAAAGAGAAATTTTGGACCGATCAAAAGAATTGATATTCATCCCGCAAAACACGCCCGAGCAGCAAGCCGTTTGCACGAAGACGTCGCCGAGCCGTCGTCCCTTCTCGTGGCTCAAGACATCGCTCGCTCAAACGTCAAGCACGAAGTGCGTACATCGAGTTGAATACGCACGCGCACGGTTTTTTTACTAGGTGCGAATGCGGCCAATGCGTGGTGCTGCCTGACTTCAAGCCGGGAGTGCATGTACTGGAGGGAAATCGGCAGCAAACTTTCCAACATACAGTCGACCGGATGTATTACCATTACTACGGACGAAACAGTTCATTCAGTAACTCAGTGGAAAGACGTCCGCTGCACACGCAGCGGACACAGGTTTGATCCCTAGTACGGGCGTACCATCTTTCTTTTTTCAAACATTTTCCGATGTTTACATTTCTTTTTATTTTTACAATTATCACTGAAAAAAAAAATTGTTGTGGTCGATACGTCGCTGAACTAAATGGTATGAGATTTCATTTTTGACACCACTGCCGCACAAGGCCACTTTCAGATTTGAGGCAGCTCTTCACGCAACATCTTGGGAGTATTCTTTTCGGAGTTGATCACGGGAATTCTTCACGGGCACTCACTACTAATTGCCAACACTTAAATGAAAAAAAAAAAAAAACTCATCTTGAAGTACAAAACAGCGAGCGGAACAAACATAACTGCAAAGGAATCGCACGGCGAACGAATCCCGAACGCATTTCGTCTGCTGCACCCGGAAAAAAAAATCGCACGGTCGGGTGCAGCCACGTGACTTCCGCCCCTCACTCTCTCCTCTCCACATCTCCGTGCGGTGCGTGGGTTTCGGTTTCAGTTTCAGTTTCGAGCAGTTGCGTTTTTTGGCTTTATTAAAAAAATACGTGACTCTGTAGCAAAATATTAATTGGGTAGTATTCCGACACCATGATAAATCGCCTGGCAAAAAATGAAAAAAAAAAAATTTGCGGGGTGTCAGTGTCCCTTTAAAACCATCGATCAAGATTCACGCTCACGTCAAGGAACTTTAGTCCGATTTGCTACAAATCCAACCTACGCAAATGTTCGAACAAGGCATAAAACCTTGTTTCCAACCAAGGCACCGTGGCAGTCGCGTTACGTTTGTCGCGTGACAACCAATACATGGAATAGCCACAAGATTAAACATTGTCCTTCATCTGTGTTTGACCGGTTGCAAGTGACGTGCTTCAAATGCTCTGTGGCACATGGGCCGCGGTTGTCTTGGTGATTGTCGTTGCTGTCGCTCTGGTTGCTTCGAACGCAGCTGACGAAAATGCTTGACAAGTTGCTTTCTTATTCGGCTCTAAGAAACAAGACATTGTGAGCAAGCTTCACTATTCACATCGTTTCAAACGTTATATGAAGACTCTGGAGAGCATAGACGGGCACAAACGTGACCCATGATATAAGGTGTTGAGAAGAAAATATTTTCTGAAGACACATCTGAATTTCAAAAACCTCGAACGCCATGTATGCGCCTGAGGTTGGGCGCTACGTCTGGCTCTGGCAACCTTGTGTCCGTCGTACTTATAGGTGAACACTGAGCAAACTCTGCTGATGTTGATGTTGAGGTGGCTGGGATGTCCATGACTTGGGTTACGAAGTGGGGAGGGGAGGGGGGTAACAATGCATGTAAATGCATGTGTATATTATATGGTGGGCTTAATTTCGGGGGTGTGGGGGAGGGGGGGGGGGATGAATTCCCCCTGACTAAGCTGCTGTTAGGTTTTCGCCAACATTATTAGCTATCATTCTTTTCAACGTGTTTCGGAATGATCTACAAAATGGACAATGTTTCTCACTTGGTGCTCAATGCCAGGAGTTATAGTTCGCTGCGTGTGCGAGACGCACGCGCACGATCTCCGTATATTAATCTCCTCGTAGTGCGACTCACGATGTGAGAGGTATTCGCAGAGGTTTCCTTTTAGCACGTGCTTCATGGAGTACAGCTTCGGGTAGCAGTCACACTTGCTCTTCCACAAGTCCGCCAGACATTTCTCACTGCACTCCTGACCGAGAGATAAGGTATATATTAATTCATAGTTAAACATATAAAATAGCGCGAAAAAGACAAGGACAAGAAGTATACAGGACAAGCGCTAAATTTCAACTTTACTTCGTTTCAGCCTAGGTCCGAGCGCGGCTGATGTTATGAGTCGATGGGCCAATCAAGCAGCGAAAGAGGCACAACGTCATGGCGTGCTCTATGCAGTTGATAGGACTAGCCGGTATTCGCCGTCTCTCTGCGCGTGCTCCTCCGCCGGCTAGTTCCATCAAGCGCAAAGAGCACGCCATAACGTTGCGCTTTTTGCGCTGCTTGATTGGCCCTTCGGCTCATAACATAGTCGGTGCTCGGACCTAAGGTGAAACGAAGTATACTTTTACTCAGGAAAGGGAAGCATATATACACACGACAGGCGAAGAGCCCCACATAAAAGTTGATTAATTTAGTACTCGATCATTCCAAAACTTAAATTCATTACCATGAAGCACAATAAAAGTGTCGCTGATACATCCCGTCCCACTGTTTTTGATTAAAAAAAAAGGCCTCCAACAGCTCACGAGCGACCGTCTCACGGCTTCTCCCCTGAATCCTTATCTGCTGAAGTCGCGGAACACACCCACACGTGTTGCAGGGTATAGGCCATTGCGAGCCATATTTATTTTTTACTGATAATCCGTGCTCCCGTGCTCGGTCATTGATGAACCGCCCCGTCTGGCTGATGTATAACTTACCACAGCTCAGTGGGATTACGTAGACCAGACCCACTGTGCAGTCCATGTAAGGGGTGACGTGTTTCTTATCACATGGCCTTTTTGCCTTCTCGTCAGAAATTCGGGAGCACAACCCAGCCAACTACTTTTGGGCAGAGAACACAACGGGAACATCGTCCTTGCTTGCCACTTTCTTCAGATTGTGGGCAATTTTGTAGATGTACGGGATAACTTCTGGTGTTTTTGTTCTTTGCCTCGTTGGGACTTTTCTTTTAAACCCCTTCATGTTTTGTAGGGCGGTCTCCGCCACATAAGCCAAGACCGTACACGGGAAGCCAGCCATTTCCAGTCTAGAAATCTGGTATCTAAAACTAGCATCCGCCTGGTGGTCACAAGACTTCAGCAGTGCAGACTCCAGGCACGAAGTCGCAATAGCTCTCCAAACCGTCTTCGAATGAACTGAACCATAAGGAAGTAACTCTTTCCGTGCGCGAGGTCGATGCATCCAACACACACGTCGCTCGTTGGTGGTGACGTTAATATCTAAAAACTGCAAATGATTGTTGTCAGGGAGCTCATGAGTAAAAAGTAAACCTTTCCCATGTTGTTCAAAAGCTGGAAGAATGCTTTCTACTGTATCAAAGTGCGTCACAGAGGTGTTAGTTTTTAAAAGTACAAGAAAATCGTCTACGCATCTAAAAACCTCAAAAACATTGTCAGCCTTTAAAACACGATTCAATTTACGATTAACAGCGGACCAAAAAAAAAAATGTACAAATCACAGGAGCGACATATGACACAATACAAATGCCCTTGCGCTGGATAAACAGCGTGTCATCGAACGACACAAACGTGCTACCTAGATACAATTTCAGAAATGCCATGAAGCTGTCCAGAGGAATACCAGAAGCATTCTGGAAAGCCACCACGCCACTTGCTTTGATACACGCGATAACAGAATGGCGCATTTCTTCATGGGGCACTGAATAAAACAAATTATCTACATCAACAGAGACAGCGTCGCCAACAGAGCTATTAATTCTTAATTATTCAATCACTTCCGACGTCCTGGTCGCAAAGGGGTCATCCAGAGTAAGTAAATTAAGGTGGTTTAGCAGATATTTGCTGACCTACTGTTTCCAAGTGCCTTTCTCGCTAACAAAACTTCTGAATGGAAAACCGTCCATATGCGTCTTTACATTAAAAAGTGCCTTTAAGGTAACGTTTTCCGAATCGCTGACAGCTTTTGCCAGTTTTTGTAGCTCTAGGCTCTTACGCAAAGAAACAGCATTACTCTTTACCATTAGCTTACACTTCGCCATTTCGGTATAAGAGTAACTGACGCCAGTTCATTATCTCAGAACGTCCTGGGTTCAGGATACCCCGCGATGCACTCAAAACGCCAATAAGGCGACTCACTTTAATTGGTTTATCCGGTCAGAAAGGCGAGAAACATCGCGGTTAGGAATTGAGCTGTGTCAATAATGTTCGTACTCCCTCTCTTGCTCTCTCTCTCTCTCTTTTCTTTCTAGCAAAAGGGTTTTTCCGCTGACACTACATGGCCTTTGAGGCGCGAAATATTGTTCGCTAGTTCTCATTGGCTAGACCAATTACAGTAAGACCATTCATTGGTATCCTTGGTGAATCTTAGTGAAGTGTAGATGCAGGAGCTTTGGAGTGTTCAAATTGGCTCTGCGGAGCTGGGTCTACAGCTATCCCCGGAAAAAAAAAAAAACAGAACTGCTCAGTGTAGATGGCAAGCACGTGACAAATCCCGCTCACCAAATTACCCTCCACGTTGGCTCGAAAGACATCCAGTCTAGCAATGGCCAGATTCGCATCCTAGGGATTCAGATCGCCAGCTGTAATAGCCCTAAAGCGTGGACTAAACATCTGCGCAAACACTGGTCCCCACTGCTACACACCATTAGACGGGTCTCCAATAAATATGGTGGAGCCCGGCAGCAATCTTGTCAAACACTGGCGCGTGCTACGGCTGTTGGCCGGATACTATACGGTACACCAGCCTACGACTGCACCCCAAGCCTGCTACGAGACATAGAACGCCTGCACAGGGCCACGCTGCGCACCATCGCCGGTCTGCCCAAACACGTGCGCAACGAAAGGCTCTTGGCAACGGTGCCAATACCTCCGATAGATATCATTATGGCTGAAGCACGTAGCCAATTCACCTCTAGATTAGAAAACACCTTACAAGGGCGAAGCACCCTAGCATGGGACCTTCAACGTCACGTGGTCTGGAGCGGCCCTGATGAAGCTTCGCCGTGGGGTAGCCCCGTCATCAACCTAAAACCCATCAAAGCGATACCTACACAAAACTCCGACCTCCGTAACCGCATAGCCTACCAGCACCACAACGCTGAAAACAATGGACAGATTCACGTTTACACTGACGCCAGTTTTTTGGCGGACCGAGCCGGGCTAGCGTGGCATTGCACTTCTCGACCAGAGCTCACTGGCACTCATGCTTGTACGCTACCACAAGGCACCACCCTGCAGGCTGAACTATTAGCAATCTGGGGAGGGACCTCCTCGATTCCCACCCTCCCTGATCTTCAAAGAGAGCAGACGTTAACGCGTACCTACCGAATTTACACGGACTCTGTCGCAGCTCTAGCAGAACTGTCAACATCAACGACCGAAGACGCTACCGCTGTTGAAATCCGTAAACGCCTTCAGATACTTCAAGGCTTGGGCGCGGATGTTCAGATCCTCTGGACGCCAGCCCATACCGGGGTCCCAGGAGGAAACGCTGCAGTACATGCAGCCGCCACACATGCACGTGGGAGCAACGTAACTACAACCCCACCCTCCTCACACATCCCCTTCGCAAATCCCTATTTGACCTTGATGACGCCTCGGAGTTTTCTTCACTATCTACGTACGCGTATCCGCAAAGATAGTAGGGATCGCCTCCAGAGGGCGACACCCGAAACCCTTTTCTCTCCCACCGACAAATATACGCGCGCACAAGAAGTATTTCTTAACAAAATCATAACTAACGCTGCATACACACCACATATTATTCAAAAATGGCTCCCTATCGACCTCAATATTCCCCTGAGCTGCCCTCACTGCCAGAAGACAGCGAAAGCAGACCTCCTTCATCTTATATGGGATTGCTCCGCATTCACGAGCGGCCGGGACACGATTGCATACATCCCTCATTCCGACCATACAACCCTCGTTCAACACCTCTTCCATCAACCAGCCAGTCGACACCTTCTTGCCACTTTTGGTAGCGTTAGCGGTCTGACCAGGATATTGTAGGCTGGCTCGCTCTTTCCTTTCGACTGCTACAGGGTACCCTGCATGTGCTGCAGAAGTCAGCGACGACAACGAAGACCAATGACGGCGGAACTGGTGCCACTTCCGTAACACCCAGACACTCCCCCCCCCCCCCCTCCCTCAACCCCCTTACCCCCCACAGCGGCCTTGTGCCATCCTCCCTCCCAAAGGATCAATAAATAAATAAATCTAACAACTGCATCACCTATTTTAGAAGTGAATCCTACAAATATTTAAATTAATTGTAGTGGCTCAGACAAATATTTAAAAGGTTAATTTGTAAATGTTACTTAATTTTGACGCTCGCTAAGTCAATGATGTTATTTTGAAGGCATATTTTTATATTTTAAGCTCACTTTTTTTTTAATATTTTCAATCTGACCAAACGGGAAAAAAATTTAAACGCTGTCTATATTGGAAGTAAAAAAATTCAAAAACATATTTAATAATGTTCACAACACTTCGATTGTTGCCGCCTCAAATTTAGAATTCTATAATATTAAAGGGGCGATGCAACAATTTTTGTACTCTGCGCAAATACCGCTTAGAACGGATCCCTGACGTTAATGACCTATGAAACACGCGTTCGTTTTTCACCCCACGCAATAGAAGTCCCAGTAAAAAATTAAAGAAAAACGAGCAGCGTTCACCCCCTCAACTCGCAGCCAGAACAAGCGGCCACGTGATCTGGAGCCGATTATCTGCCGCCAATGTTCATCATAGCCACGCGCTGTGGTTGGCAAAGCACAGGACACGCGCTGAGTTCCAGACATTGTTATGGCTCGGCTATTTTCGTCGTTGCAGCGATTGGACACGGGCCACTATCCGAATGCTTCTCGAGCTATAGGGTGTATTCACTGGCGGCCATATCCGTGTGCGCTAATGCTGAGCACGTGATGATGCCTAGCTTCTACAGTTATTTTGCAACGTGCACCCCGCACCATCAAGATTGCCGGTCTTGGCAGCCTATTAATGTGAGCTCGATCTGAGCATGCGCTCTAAACAGTGACCTCAAATATGGCGGCCAGTGAATACCCCCTATAGTAGGTTACAAGTCAAGAAGGTAGCGGCAAATGCCCCTCAAAGGGAATCATATATCCCTCCTCCACCTCCGCATCCAATAGCGTCCCATCGTATCCGGGACGTTGCAGCCAACGCGCGAGGAGGGTCGTGCCTTTCTGTACATATTTGCTTTATCTCTCGACTTTGACTTAGCATTGTGGGGAGCCACGAGAGGGAGATTAAGTCTTCCCCCTTCCGTTGGAAACAAAGACGACTTTCGGGGATTAGCTCCCCCTCCGATTGATACAAAGGCTGCTTTCAGGGGCTCGGTTCCATCTCCGATGAATACAAAGGTCGCTTTCTTAAAACGTGGGGGTCGGAGACAAGTTGGCACCACTCTGTGGCCATTATCTATCCATTGAAGCGGAACAAGGAGCGTTTCCAGTGAACTCTTCTTTCGATTGCGGAGGGATTTGAAACCGGCGCACCACGCTTGTGGGAGGAGCTTCTCCTACCTTCTTAACTTGTAACCGACTATAGTAATTATCACGAGCCTTAATCGAGTTCCCACGCAATGCTCGGGTCCAATCTATGAAGAGCATTCAAATATCGTCATATGGGTGTACTGCGATCCCCACTTTACGTCATCAAATTTTGAAAAGGAGAGATTGAATGAAAATGATCGCTTTTGTCTCTAAAATTACACCGCAACAAAGAAGTTTCTTGGCCAGTGGCGTTGCGTGCGAGTATCCTTGAGTCCCACTAGTGCCAGTAAGCTCGTGTAAAGTGAAAAACATTCCAATTGAATATCGTTGCACCGCCCCTTTAAACTAAATATCTGTCGTGCAATAATTACATGATATGTACCATCGGTGGTCACAGTGCTCACCTCTGGTTGGATAATATCACTTGTATAGTTCCAAATCCTGGTCAGCCTTACGTAATCGGTGCACTGAGTTTCGTACGGGGCTTCCAATGATATCACGTCAGTCTGTAGAGTATTAAGCACCAATGTAACCACCACTTACGCCGTCACGCAATAGAGAAAACATTCAAACACTTATACGCGCATACGCGCAGGTATTTCTAATTTTTTATGTTCCAAGTAGGGTCATTCCATGCCAAAGGAGACGGCAATTTTCGTCATATTTTGGATATGCTTGAAAAAAATAATATGACTAAAGACATGTTTGAAAGTAAGGATGGCTAAGTTTGAGGGCTGAATTACGTTTATTTTTGCTGACGTCATGCTCCAAAGTGCGGGGAATCGGAGCAAATCCCCTGCATTTAAAAAAATTGCTGAAAAAAAGCTATTTTTACCACATCATTTTAAGTATGCATGCAGTCTATCACTAATATATTGTATCTCACCTTGAAAGGAAAACACCTCACGCCGCCATTTTGGGTCCAGTCAGGCGCTGTAAACCTAAGCAAATTTTTAAGATTTCTTAATTTTTTTTAGTCAACTTGAAATTAAAATTTGACTAAGAAACTTTGTTTACTTATTATTCTGAACCACATGCTCGACTAGGTTGCATTACAATTATAAAAAAATTATTTGTAGAGTTTTTATTTAAATGGTGAATATGTCACGTTCTTCAAAAACGGCCATATAGGGGGTAAAAAAAAGCCATGTGGGCAACGGTGCTCGCATTTTCTGAACTAGCTGAAAGGTTAACCGACAGTATTTGTTCAACATATTAAACAATTAGAAAAGTACTTTTTGTTATTTTGGAGAAAATATTTTTTTAAATATGAGGCAGAACGGCATCGCCTCCAGGCGTCCACCTCGTCGGCAACGCACGCCGTCGTTTGCTACGCTCGAGTGAAACACTGCACGGGGAACTTAATTTTGTTAATTATATTAGTATAGCTAACGCTTAGAATCTTGACATTATGACATGTCTATTTATAGTGACTAGAGAGTGCTTTTTTTTTGCTCTAAACTATAGGTCCGGGTGGCGTATATACATGTCGCCAATAGCACAGAGCCGCGAGGAGGAAAAGAGAGAGAGAGAGAGGAGGAAAGGGGGAGAGAGGCCGCCGTGATTGGCCCTTGTAGTCACGTGGTACGCGTCCGGCTGTTCTGGCCGTCACTGGCCGTCACCCCCGCAAGCCTCGCCCGCGAGAAGACGCCGCCGGTGCCTTTGGGCTGCTGTGGCTGCCACGCCGGCCCCGTCGAAGTCAAAGGTACGCTGCGAGTGTGTAATCCACAAAACTGAAAATTTGGGTCCATATCACATGAGCAAATGACATTTTAGCGAACAGCGACATTTGAGCGAATTGACGTTTTAGCGAATAACGGGGGTGCGCGTTAACCCATCCGCCGCGCTGCGCTTACGCCACTTCGCAGCGACAGTCTTTGTCGGCTCATTGCAAAAATGTTAGCCCATTTGGCCCACCCGAAAACGCCTCTTCACGGCGTCCGACTATTCGCAAAAGTGCCATTCGGTGAAACGTGGGCGTTCGCTAAAATGTCATTCGATCAAGTGAGTGCCTCCCGTGCTCTGCCTAGGTTCGCTGGTTGTACATTGGGAGTCAGGGGCGGGTTGTCTACTGTGAGAGCGTCGATCTCACTTCTAAATTTTCAGTTTTCTGGATTACACACTCGCAGCGTGCCTTTGACTTCGGCGGGGCCGGCGTGGCAGCCACAGCAGCTTAAAGGCGCCGGCGGCGTCTGCTCGCGGGAGAGGCTTGCGGGGGGTCACGGCCAGTGACGGCGAGAACAGCCGGGCGCGTACCACGTGACTACAAGGGCCGATCACGGCGGCCTCTCTCCCCCTTTCCTCCTCTCTCTCTCTCTTTTTCCTCCTCGCGGCTCTGTGCTATCGGCGACATGTATATACGCGTCCGGGTGCGCTTGCAAGTTGAATAGCGACAACTCGAAATATTGTTTCGGATACTTTTTATCAAATCCGAAACAAAGCACATTTGTAGCTCACCAACATTTCGTTTTCTTATGTACATGAATGTAATATATTGCTAAGAAATACTATATCACAAATAGAATATCAGTGTTTCATTCGCTTTCAGTTCACCTCATATTGCTGCAAATTCTTTAGCGTCGCAAGAAGAACTCTTCCTGCACGTTTGATGTGGACGTTATTTTAGCAACCACATGCCCGTGTCCTATATGTGCCACATAACGGTATTGGCGTGTGTTTGGTATGGCTTTTGCTTGCTCATAGCGGTTGCTGAGTCTTTGTCTCTCAGCTGTGATGACGCTATCTGGAACCCATATGACGTTCACAGTTTTCATTGATGAGTTCGCCCATTCATAAAGATCTTGTGCTGTGATGATCTGACTGTCAAATGGCCTTTGAATGCTAGCTTTGCTAGCCAGCCTGTTTATAGTGCTGGAGAGCAGACGGATCATACCGATGACGTTCCAGACGTGCGCAATGTTCTAGCCATTGACATGAACTGAAAGCTAATTAAACACTGATATTCTAAGTGGGATATAGTATTTCTGGACTTCATTTTATAGTTATTTACATAAGGAGAAACAAAAACGCCGTTGAACTACACATGTGCTTTGTTTTGCCTTTGATAAAAAGTATCCCAAACAATATTTCGAGTTGTCGCTATTCAACTTGCAAGCGCACCCGGACCTATAGTTTAGAGCAAAAAAAAAGCACTCTCTAGTCACTATAAATAGACATGTCATAATGTCAAGATCCTCAGCTTTAGCTATAGAAATATAATTAACGAAATTAAGTACCCCGTGCAGTGTTTTACTCGAGCGTACCAGACGACGGCGTGCGTTGCCGACGAGGTGGACGCCTGGAGGCGATGCCGTTCTGCCTCATACTTAAAAAATAATTTCTCCAAAATAACAAAAAGTACTTTTCCAATTGTTTAATATGTTGAACAGATGGTGTCGGTTAACCTTTCGGCTATTTCAGAAAATACGAGCACCGTTGCCCACATGGCTTTTTTTACCCCCTATATGGCCGTTTTTGAAGAAAGTGACATATTCACCATTTAAATAAAAACTCTACGAATAATCTTTTATAATTGTAATGCAACCTAGTCGAGCATAATGTTCAGAATAATAAGTAAAAAAAGTTTCTTAGTCAAATTTTAATTTCAAGTTCACTAAAAAAAATCAAGAAATCTTAAAAAGTTGCTTAGATATGGAGTGCCTGTCTGGACCCAAAATGGCGGCGTAAGGTGTTTTCCTTTCAAGGTAAGATGGAATATATTAGTGCTGAATTGCATGCAAACTTAAAATTATGTGGTACAAAATAGATTGTTTTCAGCAATTTTTTGAAGTACAGGAGGTTTTCGCCGATTCCCCGCACTTTGGAGCATGACGTCAGCAAAAATAAACGTAATTCATCCCTCAAACTTAGCCATCCTTACTTTCAAACCTGTCTTTATTGATATTATTTTTTTCAAGCATATCCAAAATATGACGAAAATTGCCGTCTCCTTTGGCATGGAATGACCCAGTAGTATTTAGTTACTCGTATATATGGTTGAATTCTATAGACTAATGCAGATCTGTTCTATGAGTTATTTCAGACATCTTCAATATTCTTACGATTAATTAATTCTGTCTACAGGAACTTTTCACGCGTGTTATTTTAACATGATATGATTTCAGCACGTGAACCAGGAAGCAAGTGTTTTTTGTTGTTGTTGTTTTTTACATATATACCTATCTTTTTTGTGTGTGTCTGAAAAAATGTGTGACGAGGCGGGAACTTTAAATGCCTAAATGAGTACAAATGTGGGGTGAAGTGTTGGATAGTAATCTAGTTAGCTGAGAAATAAAAGGATTACCAATAATCGTGATAGCCAAATTTGTTTAAATTACTTTTTAGGTTAATGTGCGATAGTAACAAAACACTCACAAAGTTATCTTAAAAAGTTATTGATTGCAAATAATGCAATCATTTTGTAACAGATACCGTACAAGCCTTATTTACACTTCACAGACGGACCCACACCTATGATGACACACAGGCACGCACACACACACACGCGTACCCGCAGAAACAAGTAAACAAATATACCAACACGCACAGGCCAACAAGCGGATAAATATACATACGCACGCACAAAAACATGCGCGCGATTCCACGCACGCACATACATATACACACACACTCGCGTACGCGCACAAACAAGCAAACACAAATACGCACAGGCAAACAAGGCGGACAAATATACGTACGCACGCCCAGAAACACACGCACGCACGATTGCACGCACGCGCGCGGACACACACACACACACACCGTTGAAGCAAGCTGCATATCCTATACCTGGTGTGCCGTGAGAATGTACGTCTTGCCCGCGCGGAACATGGCGGAGCTGCTGATGCCTCCCGTGAAAAGTTTCTGGTCGTGGACCAGAGCCGATATTGTGGCCTCCTTGGCCGGGCCGCCCTCGATCTCGGAGGCGAGGCGGAACGTGACCTCTGTACGAAGGAATCCTCATATTACGAAGGGCACTGACAGCTTGAGAAGCGCAAGGTGTGGCGAGTCCGCGAGGATCTCGCTCCGCAGTCAATGAGATTGTGCAGTTAGCCTATTAGCGGCGAGATGTTTCAGTGGCGCCCTCGTTTGGTTACCTTTCGTGACGTCATTACCTTGTGAACAACAAGCTCAATTGTGTTTGTAATGAGCAGGTGGAAGCCTGAAATCATAGCGCTCTCAAAGCAACACTGCCAACACCGTCAAAATTGAAGTTCTTACATTCCTCTTATTTCCGTCGATGAGGCATCCTTTGCTGACGTCATAGACAGCATTCGGCCAATTGTGGTGGGCCGACCACAGCGACGCTTTCGATGGCTCACGTCGCCAATAGGAGCGGCGAAACACGAATCGCAAAGCACGCAGTGGGAACATAAGCAGTCGTGCCCTGCGTTCCGTAGGTTGTCGGTGACTATTGCCGTAAGAACAGAATGACGTACAGGGAGGACACGGCCGATGAGTAGAAGTCAGTTTGCCCCGAGCAGTGCTATAGCGAATGACGAGGCAGAAAAGAAATGGCTTGGCGCGAAAACGCCATCTGCACAGGAACGAGCGAAACGTCATGCGCATTG
Organism: Ixodes persulcatus; assembly: GCA_013358835.2. Taxonomy (NCBI): domain Eukaryota; kingdom Metazoa; phylum Arthropoda; class Arachnida; order Ixodida; family Ixodidae; genus Ixodes; species Ixodes persulcatus. The sequence goes on along the minus strand of JABSTQ010006478.1, from coordinate 62,200 downwards.
CCCATGCGCAATTTACTTCTTTTTTTTCTTTTTTAACTGAGCCTTATATTTCGGCTCCTGTGTAGACCTCAGTCACTGGCCACTGCGCAGCTCTGCGGTAAAGCTTTGTTTCATAGTGTAATTGTTGCAAAATGCAAAATACGGAATTAAATATCGGGTTCTATATGCGGAGAGCAAGTCGTCTGCTTCTTGCGCAGGAGTTCTGGTGACGTCAGAACAACGCTGAGCTCTGATTGGCTCTGGCTGAAGGATAGTGGGCGGACCTCAAAGCAAGCTGCCTTGAGGTCTACCCACTATCCTTCAATCAGAACTAACCAGATCTGGTCAGTGTTCTGACGTCATCACAACCCCTACAAAAGAAGCAGACGAACTTGGGCTCCGCATAAGGTTCAATGTCCTTTCTTTCTTTTTTAAATTCAGAATTAAAATGACAACGACAGCTACACCTACGGTATTTCCAGGGCTCGGTGCATCGGCGATAAATGGGCGAGTGGGAAGGGTCGAAGGTGTAGCAGACACCTGTCTTGTAGAAGGTGTACTCGATGAACCACCTGGGAGAAAAATTGCACTAGACAGGAGACACCTTAGCAATAAGCGCAACGATACAAACAGGATGAACTGTGCTTCCACATGACGGCCGCTCTCTCCAACGGAACAAAAACATACACGGCGTGACTGCCACTGCGCATACGGTATCACGGGCTGCTCCAGAATAAACGAGTCAACTGTGTTTGAGACAAGGTGTTCGTGGTTGTGCATGTTATACGTCACGGCTTCTGGCTCAATACATTAGACTTGCACCTGCTTGTTTACATTCTAAGACCGCTTATTTAGTTTTTCGTCTTTATTTTATTTATAACGCGCATCTCATACACAAAGAAACAAGATGTTGACCGTTATATTGTATGACTACACTCTAAAAAAAAAGGGTGTATCCTTACACCCTTTCTCCCATATAATACACACCAAAACTTCGGTTCGACGTACAGCGCACTAACGTCGATCTGACGGTACTAACTTTCACGAGAGGCTTGATAGCCGTGTGGTGCAACTTATTAAAATAGTTGATGTACGTGTCACTGACTACAAAAAAAATAATCGGGGTTATCTTGGCCCTACTGCAAAACCTGTGTTTTCTTTCTATGGTCTTTGATACGCACTTTAGTTATTTAAAAAGTTATATCGCACCGTTATCATGCCCCTCGTAAAATTTGGGGCCGTCTGTTCGACTATAGTGCGCTGTGCGTCTAACTAAAGTTTTGGGGTGCATTATATGGGACAAAAGGGTGTAAGGTGATGCCATTTTTTTTAGAGTGTACATTTTTAAGCAGTATCGGGCCCACCTTGATGTCGTATGAAAAATAACTCTCTTTAGTCAAAAATTGTCTAGAAGTCTAGTTCACTTTTTAAACCCTGGCCCCCTTGTGGACCTTACTATTGCCCGTAAGAAGATCTTCTACCTGTGTTCGCATTTCAGAGGCTACGAAACTACTCGGATAATGCGAAGCTCGTACATATTGGTGCACCGGAACCCCTCGCACGTGTCGGCAGTTGTCTTCATGACGCAGTCCAGGACCAGGTTTTCGATCGGGTACGAGTACTTGATGATTTCTTTCATGATGTGCAGCCGGTTGTTCAGGATCGCTTCTTGGAAGTACGACTGCATATAAAGCCAAAGGTGTGGTTAATTGTGTTTGTCGGTGGCTTACGTGTCCGAAGGGGTGTACCTCCGCCTCTTAGACGGCGTCACTGGAAACTTCGACCCATAGAATTATTATAATTAGGGTTCCGTGCTTTCGGTGTTAATTTTTCTTCGAATTCTGATGTTATTCATCAGTGTGTCCCATGAATCGATATTTCTCGGTGTCAAATTTCAATGGCGGAGAGAAATCGGTGTTTATTAGGCTTGTGTTGTAAAGTGACTTATAATTACCGGGGAAAAGGTAATAAAATTTATAAGTTATCAATCATAATATTTTCTCCAGTAATGCAGGTACAAATAAGAAAAGGAAACGGGGCAAGGAATGTGGTTTCGATAGAAAGGAATAACCCCAAGGACAGTTCAGTGCAACTTTGTTCCGGGTCAAAGAGAAAACAAAAATAGTAGAGTGGAAGATTTCTTTCAGTGGTAAATAGCTTGAAATCTTTCTCAGCCACGTAAATTAAACTATTGGTCAGTTACAGTGTTTTAATTTGAAATTCATGGCAACAAACGCGGTGCTGAAACGGTCTCTTATATGCATTTATGTGCACTGTCGGGCACTGTTAAGACGAACACAGCGTCTGCGTTTTTTTACATGGGGGATTTACGTGCCAAACGAACGAAGGACATCTGGAAAACAAAGAGAGACAGACTACACAGTAACACTGTATCAGTAAATCCCTGTCAATGTAGACGATGCAAATAAAGTGAGGGATAAGTAATACAGTCCGATTTGCAATAAATGAGTATTGCTTTATTCTCTCTGATCGTGCGATCTGCGAAGATGCTTTTTCTGCGTTCAAAACATGACCCGCAGCACGCTCGAAATCTTTGAAGAACCCAAAAAACAGGTGCCCAATAAACGCTGCCGCACAAAAAATAACAAACAAAAACCACATTTCATAGCCCACATTGTATTCTTTACGTTTTAAATGTTTTAACCGCTCGTAAAAATTCACGACGGGGTTATTTTCATATACACTTTAAAAAAATCCCGCGCGTCTACTTTCCCGCACAACACTCGGAGAGCCAATCACCGCAACTTAGGGAGGCAGCTCAGCGAATGACGATGCCGAAACGTATGTTTAGACCAAAAAACGCAGTCTGAGTGGTGACATTAAGCAATGCAAAATGTCACGCTTGCATTGCTTAATGTCACAACTCAGACTGCGCGTTTTGGTCCAAGCATATGTTTCGGCATCGTCATTCGCTGAGCTGCCTCCGTAAGTTGCGGTCATTGGCTCTCCGAGTGTAGTGCAGGAAAGTAGACGCACTGGCTTTTTTTAGAGTGTAAAGTACGATATAATTATTCGTAATATCTTCTCTTATAATTAAGCGCAGGGAAAAACAAATATACCCGCGTTTTCCCGTAGAAATGCATTACCGAAAGTCAATTTTTGACTGGTTGCTGTCTGCTTCAATTTGCAGCAGTACACTAGCGCCAGCTGAACGTCTAGCGTACATTATAATAACTCTATGCTTCGACCTGCGGTAACAAAATGACCAAGCCAGTGTGTCGCATACCTTCTCCTTTTGACACCAACTCCTTATAGGAGTAAAAAGAGTCACGTCCACGAAAAATGTTAAATGCCCTTGCGGGAAAGCAGCCTTCCAGAGCACCGAGTTTTAGACAATTCGTTTGGACGCTTGGTTACCGCTTGGTCATTTTTTTTCTTTTTCGCCGGCTCCGCCGACTCGAAGTTACCAGTGGCGCCATCTGCGATACTCAGCGGAAAACATATGTACTTCGTCCATTTAGGTTATGCGACGGAGTTCTCTCATAGGCAGATTTCTACGGTAAACCTAAGTTCTCAAACTTTAGCATTTTATTCTAATCGGGAGTGACGCACTTGGGAGGAATTCAACCTTTTCCTGAGCGTTGTTTATTTTGTAGTACAAAGGGCAAGGCGAGTCAACTCTTTAGACAATACCCTGTATTCATAAACCGTTCATCCAGTCAAACGCAAAAATGTTCCAAAAGCCGGGATTCATAATGATAAAGCAAACTACACCGACTTGACTTACCAGTATTAACATTTTAATCAGACGTTTCGTCTCCCACGTGGGAGACATCATCAGTGCGTGCCCAGGGGACACGAATGAGAGGAGTGCAGAAACCAGAAGGCTCTTTAGGGACATCCGCGTACATTTCGGGAAGGGGGCCTCGGTTTGCATTGCAGGCGGATGCGTCAGTACGAATGCATCAAGACTCCAGGCACTTTCTTGTGCCCCACCTTTGTTCTCACGCCAAGGTCACTGCTTGCGCTCTGAAAATCAATGAAACTTAGACATACCGTATCAAGCGTGCTGCACCCTTTACCAGTATGTTCCCAACAAATTCTCGATAGGTTTGTCCTGGAAAAAAAGAACGAAAGATGAAGTCACCCAGGGGAATGGTCTTGGAAAAATCAGAGGGGAAAGAAAGGACCCTGTGAAGCTTGACTCTAGTCTGACTCTATATGCAAAGTCATGCGTCTCGAACTTATCCCCAGCATTCTTAGACACGGTCTCCTTGCGCCCTCACTTGGCTATTCTCTGCAAAACGCAGTAAAATGATAATTTCAGACAAACTACTGCAGAAATCTTTAAGTTCCCCAGGATATTTATAAAGGGCACTAATACACTCTTATTTAATACCTACTTGAACCTCAAGATTGTATACTTTTTATTCCTGAGACCGATATAATATTGTTGCATTGGGTCCTATGGGCCACTTTGACAAAACTTTAAATTTCTTCTCACTGAAATGAAGAATCGTAAGGTTCCCGAGGAATATAATAGCTGCCGACTCATAGCACACACCGCAGTTAAAATTTCGGTATTTTATTTAATACTTTTTATTCCTCGAGACTTTCGAATTCGGCCCGCTTTTTGCCCCTGTAAAGTTAGCACTCCGCCGTGCACCAAGAAGCTTGCGGCCAAGCTAACTTTACATACGCTTATCGAGAAAAAAAAAACGATTTGTGCAAAGCGTTTGTTACAGCATATTGACTAAGAATGTGGCGGTTATAATATGACTATATAATAATTAGATGTTTACATTCAAAATCTGTGCCCTGGATTTCAAATATAAGCAATTGTTATGTAAGGTCAGAAACACTTGCATTGTATATAATTTGCTTTGAATTTGCCAGTGTACGTAAAGGTTTAGCTCGGTTACAGACACAAACTGAACAAAATTCTTTCAGGCGTGTATAACTAGAAATAACTAGAAATATAACTAGAACGGCGCGCCGCTGGCCGTTCGATTGTGTGTCTTTTTATCTATCTTATTTTATTAATACATCTAGACTCGTATAAATAAAGAACACAACGACGACGACGTTGAGAGGATGACACACCGGGCGACGGCGGTGCCTCAATCTAAGCCCTGGTGCCTCGGAAGCGGCAGCTTCTACTTTGACTGGGCTATCCCCTTGGAGCCTGATGCTTCGACCCCAGTAGACCCCAGTGAGCAACAGCGCTATCATGTTCCTGAGGCTCCTTCATGCACCGATTGAACGGCGTGCCAGATCCCCATGGCTCGCTGTTGACCCGCCCAACCCACCTCCACGAAATCTGGACTTCTTCGAATCGGACTGCCATCCTCCCCAATACCAACAATTCATGTCGTCGTCATAATGAATGTATATACTCATCACATTATCACGTTCACTAGACGCGGCACCGCGGGCCTCCATGGTACGGGGTGCTGCCTTTCCGCGGTGCCGCGGCTCTCCAGAGCCAAATAAATAAAGACTAAAAAATAAGGACTAAAGGCAAAATGCTTTGCTGACCAACAGCAGGTAGCACCTTAAAAGAAAGAACAATAGTGTTCCCTCGTTTAGAAAATACAAATTCCAAAACTTCGTTTCACCTTATGTTGTACCGCAGCGAAGGCTAGAGGCGCGAGCTCATAGCGTTGGCAGCTGCTCCTAAGTCACGAGAGCTTGTGCCGCCGGGATGTGCCCCAGAGCAACGAGCTCGCGCTTATAGCCTTTCTTGCGGTACATCATAAGGTGAAACAGAGTATAGTAGCGCACATCACTGAAATGACATACGCAATACAAAAAATAACAGATTGTCTCTTGAACGTGAAACGGCAAAATACACATAATTGGGGAGATTTTTTGTTTCTAAAAGCAAAATTCAGAAACCTAAACTAAACTAATGTTTGCTGAAACTCGGGGTGTATCGTGCGCATCGTTTCGAAAAAGTATCAAACGAAAACACCACTCAACACATTTTACGTTGTTTCCCACCTCGAGACACTGGCTTGCACTGGCGCACCGACCGCCGGCGAAGCATAGCGCGTAGTCGTGAAATGTCTGCGACTGATGATGATGATAGCTTATTTGCCCCCCCCCCCCCCCCCCCATAAAAAAAAAGGAGACTCGGCGCGGACCTCCCCTTCGTCAGGGCTGGATTCGGCGCTGTACGCGTTCTGTCTAATGCATATGAGCGAAGTGGAATGTATTCCCCCTATACTCTGTTTCACCTTATGATGTACTGCAGGAAAGGCTACAAGCGCGAGCTCTTTGCTCTAGGGCACATCTCGACGGAACAAGCTCTCGTGCGTTAAGAGCAGCTCCCAACACTATGAGCTTGCGCTTCTAGCCTTGTCTGCGGTACAACATAAGGTGAAAAGGAGTATAGTGAAGTATTTGGCCAGACGCAAACGGTGAAAAGGGTGGGAGGCCAGAGAGATGCACAAAAAGGAGGTTCAGAAAACGGTCGCGCGCTTCGAATTCTTCGTTTATCAATTTTCTTGCTCTAGGGTGCCTACATGTCTGTGTGTATGAAGGCACTCTATCTTGCTCAAGGTTGATACGCCACGTGTCGTGAGAATCGGGAACTAAAACAGCGTGTCTCAGAAAGCTGGCCATTAGTAGAAAAAATAGAAATTTCCTCTTTCGATCCTTTTTCCCCAACAACCAGGTAGCGACTCGCTCATTAATTGAGGCCCACACATCTCCTGGTTTCCCCCTTTCCCGACACATCATAATAAACAAACAAACAAACATTAGTAGAAAGTGACCTGCTTGAGTTAAATTTTATCAGTTTCACTTACTTTTGAGCATAAAACACGAGCTGTTTCACTGAAACGTAGCGTTAATATTTTACTACTAAGCTAGATATATATTGCTGCGCGTTTCCCTATTGCCCAGATCGCGGAAATGCGACCTGTGTCGTGAACACTGTGACAATGAGCATACGAAACGTTCTAGTTCATTTCCAGTTTTCGTTCCGGACCGCTTCTTGGTTTGTTGCATTTACTGCGCGCACAAAGCACAAGCCGCTGATTTTTTCTTCGCTTGCTCGGTGAGAAGTATAACCCGAATCCATCACTGGGAGTGTATCGGGTCGTCAGGAGTAGGGCCCATCGCTTACGCCTCCTTGTTGCACACGGTGACGGCCGGAAACTTCGTGCCTTCCATGGAGCTCTGTTGCAGCACCACCGTCGTCTCGAACCGCTGGTAGCTCGTGTAGTCCAGGTGGACCGAGTAAAAGCAGACCACGAGACAGCCACTGTACGCCAGTGTCCTCACCGTCTCCAAGAAGCACATAATGCTGCGGTCCAAGAAGTGACCACGTCTACAATTTCAACTACGTTCATCCTTAAAGTGTTTAACCGTACCGTCTAAGCTTAGTTCTAGAATCACGCCGCGACTCCCAACCCCCTTCCCTAATGTTTTACTAATAAAGACGAAGTCGGTATCTCTTTCGGGAATATTGCGATGGTATATTTAAAAGTATTAAAGGGACACTGACAGGGTATTTATGCTCGCCGAGGTTTTTAGTTGTACGTGACATATGAGAGCCCAACTACCCAGAACAGAAATTGCGGCTCGAAATTCGGTTTCTTTCCGCCCGAAAACCGCCGATCAAGAACTGGCCGGTTCGAGTCTCGCTCACTCTCTATTTCCGTGGTCACGGGCCGTTTTCTAAGGTATCGATGCGACCACCAAATTTAATCAAAGTCGTGGGTCATTGAAGGCACACAGTCAATATTAAAAATAGAAAAAAATATGAAACCCATTTTTTGTGGCTTCAAAAAAGCTGCAAATACGTTGATTGAAAAAAAAAAAAAGGTAGCACAGACAACCGGAAGCTTTCTGTGCGTTCACTGCATAATTCTCAACATGGCGTCGTTTCGCGTATCGTGGGACTAGCACTAGCGGATGGCTGCGGACGACGGGCGTTGGACCTCTACTTCAGAACTGACGTTCACGGTACTGGCGAATTCTGTCTTTCTTTGAAAGAGAAATTTCGGTCCAACCAAAAGAACTAATACTCATCCCGTACGACACGCCCGACCAGCAAGCCGATTGCACGAAGACGTCGCCGAGCCGTCGTCCCTTCTCCTGGCTGAAGACATCGCTCGCTCAAACGTCAAGCACGAAGTGCGCACTTCGATTTGAATACGCACGCGTACGGTTACTTTACGAGGTGCGAATGTGATCTATGCGTGGTGCTGCTCGACTTCAAGCCGGGAGTGCATGTATTGAAGGGAAATCGGCAGCTTCCGACATACAGTCTACCCGCTGCATAACTACGCATGATAGAGTTCCTTCAGTAGCTCAGTGGAGAGACGTCCGCTTCTCACGCAGAGGGCACGGGTCCGATACCTGGTGTGGGTGTACCTATTTTTTTTTTTTTTGTCAAGCATTCGGTAAATTGCCTTCTATGTAAAAAACCTGAGACTATTGAACATGTGTTTATCTTTTGTTGGGACGCAGTATTTTTCTGGGATGTCCTCCAACGCACTTTAAAGAAAGAACTGCCTGAAACCCCAACAGGAATACGTTTCCTTAGTGTGGATAATGATAATGAAGTTCCTTACGACCTGATTATGCTGTTAGCTTTGTGCAGCATTTGGAGATCACGTACGGCTGTTCGACATGCTGACCTCGACGCAAAAGAAGTGCGGATATATTTCTTCAACCTTGTAAAACAAGTACAGAGTGTGTATTTGAACTGTGAACCTGAACCGGAGTGGACTAGTATTTTAAAATCACTCCTCGAAATGCGTGAATTTTAATACGCTGTGCAAAAGAGCTGTAGCGCTGTTAGAATGACATGAATGTTGCTGTAACTACCATACAATAAAAAAAAAAGAGTTCCTTTAGTAGCTCAGTGTAAAGACGTCCGCTTCACACGCAGAGGCACGGGTTCGATTCCTGGTGTTGGTGTACCTTTTATTTTTTTTTTTTTGTCAAGCATTCTGCGACGTTTACATTTCTTTTTTACAATTATCACAGAAAACAAATTGTTGTGGACGATACGTCGCTGAACTAAATGGTATGGATTCCATTTTTGACACCTGCGAACTCAGTGTAGTCACTTTTCACAAAATGCAAGGAGCATATGAATCGGGTAGCGTCCGCTTTCCGAGCTTCGCGTAATGGTTCTACAGGAATTGCAGCCAGCCATTGATCTCGACCTGTTGATTTTTCGGAAACTTGTGCACTCTGGCCACTTTCAGATGCACGACATGTGAGGCAACTCTTCACGCAACATCTTGGCGAGTATTCTTTTCGGAGCTGATCACGGGAATTCACCACGGCACTCGGGCACTCACTACTAATTGCCAACACTTAAATGTACAAATGTACAAAACAACTCATCTTGAAGTACAAAACAGCGAGCGGAACAAACATAACTGCAAAGGAATACCACGGTGAACGGACGCATTTCGTCTGCTACGTGCGGAAAGAGGAGAAAAAAAAAAAAAGAAAAACCCCGCACGGTCGGGTGTAGCCACGTGACTTCCGCCACTCACGCTATCCTCTCCACTTCTCCGTTTGGGTTTCGGTTTCGCGCAGTTGCGTTTTTTTGGCTTTATTAAAACAATACGTGACTCTGTAGCAAAATATTAATTGGGTAGTATTCCGACACCATAATAAATCGCCTGACAAAAAAGGAAAAAAAATTTGGGAAGTGTCAGTGTCCCTTTAACCGATTTGTGCAGCTTTCTCTTAACTTGAAGGCATTTGCATAAATTCAGGTGCTTGTTTGAGTGAGCCGCTCATAGCAATGCACATAAACGTTTAGGAATATTACAGGTACTGGGAATCTTGGTCTGCACTGCTTGAATATATAAGGTGAATTATACATTGCTGGATGGTTACGGAGTTTGAACTCATGCCCGGATGTTTAATTCATTTAAATATATTATTTAGTATTTTGTTCTGTCCTAAATGATAAGCATAATTTTGCAGGAATTTGTTGGTGGGACCAGGTGTTTCTTTTCCTCAGATTAACCTCTAAACATTTCTTCTATACGTAGTTTCATAGCCTGAAATATATAGTATCGGTATATTAGCAGCATTCCTTTTCAGCACTTGCCTCGCTCGTCCAAGCACCGATCTGGCCTTTTGACGAAGCGATCCTAGGATCCATTTGGCTGTGGCGTACAAAATCAGGTAGATGGAAAGGCCTAACCAGAGGCCCAGATAACCTCCGATGATGCCGAGAATTTGCGTTCCCTACGCCAGTAAAAACAAAAAAAGAAAGGCTGTATAGATATGGACAATGAAGTCTAACAATCTCTAATTCAATGAGCTTTTAAGACGGAAAGTAAAAAAAAAATGCACCGGTAAACGTGTAAACAACAAATTCCCCAAAATTCACAACTTTTTTCTCGTGTATGTAAACCCCGTTTCCCTGTTTCATCTTTCGGCTGCCGGGACCAGCCGGTTTTCGCTGCAAAATTGGGCATGCGTAGACTCCCGGCTTCTCTCTCTCCTTCACGTCTTCTCCGCTAGGCGGGGTCGTCTTGTTTGGAGTTGCAAACGCACACGTAGAAATCCCCGTAGCGTGACGCACTCGAAACATCGAGCATTGGTCTCCTTTTTGATCAGTTCAACCAAGAAGAAGGGTGATCGTTATCAAGCTCTAATAGCTATGTAGCATATCGGTCGAATCCTGTCAGTCATGCACTTGTCGCACTTAAACGTGACGTCATGCTTCGTTACTTAACATATATATGTCTATATATATATGATTTCGTTTCGTTTTTATTTTATGTACTCTATTTGTGTGTGTTTCGTTTGCTGACTGCCAGACGCTGCCAGACAAGCCCAATGAGGCTTTGGCAGGTCTGTATTTGTTTGTGTACTCTAAATGCAATAAAAATTCTTATTATTATTATTATATATACATATATATATATATATATATATATATATATATATATATATATAGATAGATAGATATCTGTCGAAACCGGCTATAACGAAGTCGGTTATAACGAAATATCGGCTGCAGCGAAGCGATCACGATTTCCCGTTTCCTGTTGCAGTTCGTTAACCGAAGTCGGTTATAACAAAATAGCGGATATAGCAAAGTGATTTCCTATTTCTGTTGACTTCGTTATAACCGGTCTCGACATATATATAAATAAGGGACGCACGTGCTTGTATAAAATGCCAACTCCGCCACACGATAAATGATAGTGATTACCGAATGAAAGCTATTGTTGACCGAATAACCCACCGGGGCACGATACCGCTACAAAGTGCATCGGAACATTTTAAGTATTGGTGCCTAAGCCGTAGTCTCAACGCTCGCGCATCACACGAATGACACTGCGTTCACTGCAGACACGATGGCAAAATTATCTGAGAAAAACGCGCCTCACGCATGTTTGAAGCATGTTTTCTTTATACATGCGCGTGCTTCAAACGTGTCGCTAAAGACTGAGTTTGAATGACGAATGACGTCATCATACAAAGTTGAAACACACCTCAGATGGTATCTGCAGAGTTCCTTTTGTATGACGTATCAGCAGTGGGACCTCGGTATTAAACATTGCAGTATACATCGAGGCGCTTATGAGAGTGAAAATGAGTGTAAATCAACTTCGATGTATGCCTACATGTTTTAATGTGTCTCATAATGCTCCACATATTTTCTTTTTTTTTAGTACAACGTAGATTAGGTTTTCTGCACTAAAGCTTCAAAGTAATTCTGGTGCCCTCTCTTTAGGGAATACAAGCTCATCGGATTCGGCTTCGAACTATACTTGTAGCGCCATCGTTTTTTGGTAATACAATTTCATCTGATTGGGCACCAGGGGCGCTTCGCACGACGACCTCATCGCTGATATTCTTAAATGCAATTGCATTTTTTTGTCTTAAAGTGTGGCCGTTGGACATATACACAATTGCAAGCAGGACGCCTCGACGCGGCCATGCTCACCCCTGAGCACGTGCTATCGCAATGTCTGTAAAAGTTACCTTCCAATGCATGCTGCACGTGTTTGCACACATCATGTACCACACGCCCTTTTGCATTTTAGAAAAGAAAAGCTCGTACTTTGCCAGGAAAAAGAATTATCTGCAAAGGCGCTTCTCACATACCTGTATGAGGGGAATAATGTGCATAACGTCAACAGATCTTGATGTCATCAAAAACTTCAGTCGGATGTAATATTCGCTGTAAACAAACACAGAAACGTGATTCAATGTTAAGACGATGTAGATTATTGAAATATTTTCTTACCCTTCAACTTCTGGGTTATAAGTCAACCAGAATGACTGCTTCGTTTCATATATGTATTCCCTGCAACAGAAAGATAAATTCTTTATGTTGGCTCAAATTCTGTAATGACTAGCGCGACAGAGCACGAATAAGCGGTGATCGGACTTATTTTATTTTCAATCAGAACTAAAACACCACAATGTAAATTCTTAAATAAATGAGTAGCCCTTTGTAATATCCTTTGTGAGAAAAATGCGAGATAAAAAAATAACACCGACTGCTTCTTCGCGTTAACTGTCAAATGCAAAGATACACTTAACACTTGTATGTGACAAGCATTATGTTTATATCACGTTCGGAAATTGAAACGCGATCGCCCTCCAAACAAGTCAGACACGTTCGAAGCCAGAAACCATCATACCTATGATAGAGTGCTCTGTTGTCAAACGTCCTGCTTACAAACTGAGGTTGAAAAAATACTAATTTTTACATATATAAAACGCAAAATGTGGGCCTATAAAGACTTTTCTTAAATCCACCGAATTCGTATTTTTATATGCTGTACAGGCTCAATATTCTTTATTTTGCCCGCCAGTAACAGCAGTGGTTTATGTCTCATTTTCTTTCGACATCTCGTGTGAACCGCCTTCCGTCCTTCTGCATTCTGCTTTGATCAGGGACCATGTGGTCACGTCGATCAAGTTGCCTATACTATATTGTTTCAAAATCAGTCAGGTTGCAGCCGATGATATACGAGCAGATGGGGCCATGCTTTGCGAGACAGTTTTTAGAAGGTTATTTTAAATTATTTGACTCGCCATTTATGTCAAAGGCCACGATTGTTTGGAGATCAACAAGTCAGCGAAAAACTTTACGAAACTCACTTGCAACCTTTCCCACATTTCTTGTTGCAGGACTCAACCATTTTCCGGCGGCTTTTTGTCACGCACGTGGCTGAAAACAAAAATTACAACGGTAAGCTAGATAAACATAAAATACCTCAGCCCTCCTCAAAAGAACATTTCCGCAAACAATAATTATGACATTATCAGCAATAAAACTCGAAGTGCACTGCCTCTATGCGCAGATATGCACTCGACTGAAGTATGAAACACCACCCGTTTTGAAAAAGCCCCTGCCAGGGACCCAAAAGTACATAAACCTCACCTGTTTGATGATGAGTACAGGCCGTGTCATTCATCTCATGACGAAACGCATAGTCTTGAAGCAAGCAACCACAGGACTGCTGAATAACGTTTGCCCTACACTCTTCGTAGCAAAGCTGGAGAAAAAGATGCGTCAAATTTGACCAGTGTTGCGCCAAATGCTCAACAAAAGTATTTAAGGTAAGATACTAAATACCCATTTGAAAATGTATTTAGAGTAGTATTCGAGTTACTTTTAGTATGAACTATCATGAGTAGAGTACAGATTCTTTGAAAAAGTGATTGAATTACATTCGAAGATACTTTGCAAGTTTTGCAAGCTGGTAAAGGCCGGTTCTCACATGCAGAGAAGCGCTGATGTAGCGCTACTCACGTGTCTTCAGCTACTTATCGTCTGCCATGAGCAACAGTTTGGACGGTGCGATACAAAGCTGGTGAACGCTCCCGGCCGTCAGCACGCGCTTAGCGTGAGGTCAGCGCTATGCTTGCAGCACTGCGCTACATGTGTGAATAGGCCTTAAGAATAAAAAGTCAAAAAGGGGTGCTCTATTTGTGATGACTTCTCTAAAAATCACAATTATCTGTGATCTTTATGACCTTGAGGAAGCGCCTTAGCTGCTGCAATTGAAGTTTATTCTGAAATAATTCGGGATATGCAACATAATGCGTGCCGAAATATTTCAGGAACAAACGAGACTCATGTATCGTTGACATGGTACCTTCCGTGCGTTAGATTCACGGCAGGCTCGGCTCATGATGCATTCCGCAATAAGTTCGTAATATGCCCCACTGCGATCCGGGGACTTGACATGTAGTCCGGCACTGCACATCCATAACAGACTAACTATAATATAGTCTCACCTTAGCAAAGACTATTATTTTTAACCGCGTATGCTAAGCGCGAGCTAGTTGCTTTGGATGAAGCCTCAGCGGCTGCACGGGCGCTCGTGCAGCGAATGCCCCAGTCAAGCCAGTGAAGGCTAACCGCTCGCGCTTGGACAGCCTAGAGCTAGGGTGCCTTCATGTGCGCTCTGCTCGACATTGAGGCACTCTACCTAGAGCCACTGTATATGGCAGCGTAGCAGCCAGAGTAGCGACACGAGGCAAAATTATCTAGATGCACGACGTCAGAAGCGCCAATAGGGATCTCCATTTTGGGCCTGGGAGGTGGCCATGGTAACCGTGCTGCTAGCGACGTCCCTAGGCCCTACACGTGACGTATACCTTTCGTTTCGATTCTCAGAAATTCTAACTTTCAAAGTAAGCTAGAGAAATGCAAAAATTTTATCCTAAAAGCTATATCGTAAAATCGTTGATTATTGCAAAACGTGAAGATCGCAGGAGTTTCCTCGCTAAAAGTTTCTGTAATAATGCGGTTACCTGGCGCTGAAACAACTTGCCCAAGACCCAACATGCCACGCATACATTTCGCATCGACTCTCAGACACTCCAACGTTGAAACAAGGCCAAGGATATGCGAAAATTGCATGCTAAACGTCTTATCGATCCTCGAACACACCCGGGAATGCGAGCACCGCTACGGCGATATGACTGATGCTGTCGCACAGGTGCTAATATCCAGAGTGATCTTGCACAGGAAAGGAATAAAGTCTCATTCTTTCGGATCTTCACGTTGTACCTGCGTCAGAGAGCACGAAGAAGTCCGAAATCGTCGGCAAGCAGCGGCACATTACGACTACCGCGCACCGAACAAACTCGCATCCACCAGCTGTGGGCGCTGCCATCTTACCGATGACGTCACGGCTCCGGTGAGGTCACGTGACGAGTGGTCACTCTGTTGCTATGGGCACGGTGCCAGCTCGCCTCGTTGCTATGGTACCACCTGTGACCAATCGCGGTGAGAAGCGGCACAGGGAAAAGCGTGGCGCTACTCTGGCAGCTACGCTTCTATATAGAGTGGCTCTTAGACAGCCTAGGGCGCCGCTATTTTGAAATATCGTCACTTCTAGTATGGGCGAAAACTTTGCTTTGCCGTTGCCACGCCAACAGAATGCATTTAGGATATAAGCGGAACCGTCACCATTATTGTTTTGTCCTCCCTCTATTTCTTTACTATTTGCAGGTTGAAATGTATTATTATATTTTCATCGCCCATACAGGATGTGCCTACCAGGTGGCTGGGGACGAGAGTAAGTGTAAGATCTGGCAGTCAGACGTGTTGATGAGTACGCGAGTGAACGACACACATGCACACTCAGGAGAAACGTCGACTCGAGGACAGCGGCCTTTGTCGCTGTCCTCGACCCCCAGTCAAAATCGACTTTCTACCCCCAGTCAAAATCGAGGAGAAACACCTGTACCTTCAAACTGCAAAAAAAATAAATAAATAAAAGTTAGGAGGAAAGCACAAGACACACAGGAGAGTGTTCAGAAGACCGCTTCTGAACCTTCTTTCCCTGCCCCCTTCTGCCCCAGTTCAAATCATTCTTGAAGCGTTGAGCTCAAGGGGATCAAGACTCTAGAATCAGAATCCCTCTAGTTCATAAATGACTCGTCCTTGCGGCAAACTGGTTTCGAAGATTTCCAGGATGAAACAATGCGCGCATTCGAAAGGAGATGAAAGAAATGCTTTTGAACGAGCTTCGGAGCAAAAGTTGAGCCACAAAAGGCACAGAAGGATATTTAAGGACGCCCAATCGAGGTCATTGCGGCTCAATAAAGTTGCAGTATCTAGAATGCCTGTGCGCGCATAAAAACCCATGAAAACGAGAAAACGGGGATTTTCGAAAATGGTTAATTGTGATTGTACCGAGCGTCGGCGTCACAATCCTCACCTGACGGAACCACTCTAGCTCTCAACAAAATGTGGGGTCTGAGTGTAAATTCCGGATGACGTCACCAGCACTTTGTTAGCTCCAAGTATATTATGCCGAGACCATTGCAGTCAAAAATCGTTTGCGCCAAGAGGGAATCGAACCAAGACCATTTAGATTATTATGCAAGTGTCTTTTCAGCATATCATGACACTTTTTTTTTTCTTTATTGCCGCATATCACGACACATTGCCGTGAGTTGAAGTGCTATTTGGCAGGAAAAACCTGCAACGTATCCGCTTTGCGTGTGGCATATAGCGACTTGACGCCCTGTCACACGTTCTTAAAACCCGGGTTATCACCGGTATCTCCATTCCAGGAACTGCTATCGAGTGTACATGCATCGTGTTAAGCCCCTCCCTAAACTAACCAATGAAGAGCGCCGAGAGCGTAAACGATACACGTTTCAAATGCAACACAATGGCCCAGCACTTTGCTATGCATTTTTGTGAACACATAGCATTAACGACATGTTTTTTTTTTAAGACTTTGGCATCAACTGAGCCTTTAAAATTAATCTCACACCGAATGCATTATTTTTCCTTACGTTGTACCCGCCTATCATGACAAATTAGATTTAGTTTTAGAGCTGCAACATTTTTTTTTTAAGACAGACAACGAGAGAGAGAGAGAGAGAGAAAGAAAGAGAGAGAGAGAGGGATAGAAGACTTGCCAAAGACTTGATTTTTAGTACTATATATAACACCACTCTTTATTTGGGCACGGCTTTGTTTACCTTGGTTAAACTGTCTATGAGAGCGAATACAAGTATTTGGAGATGATCAAATACCCTCGTTGTATTTTTATCTTGTATTGAAAAACTTCCCTAAAAAGTGAAATTGAATTTGTAATTAAATAAATTTTTGTTGAAGTATTTCGTATTTGAATTCCAATACTTTCTTGCAAGCATTTTGCCCATCCCTGAGTGGAATATAAGCTGATATTGTCACGAATGACGATTGATGAGGCGATGATAACTGAAGAAACTAAACGTTTAATGGGACGAACTTGTGCCCAAAAAGAAAAGAGAACAGAAGAAAACAGCAGAGCGTCGCGGGCGTCGATGTCGGCGAAACCGCAGGATCGAGAGCTGGGGCGAGACTGACTAGGCTCGCCTTGCGGAGTCCCTTATGTACCCTCGTGGGTTTCAGGATCATTCGGCGTAGAACTTTCGGTGCGTAGAACATTCGGAACTCGATCAGACTAGAATATTCTCGAACTTACGAGAAGGCCAAGTTGAAAGAATGAATAAAAGGACAGTCCGCTGACTGGAATCGAACTTACACCTTCCACGCGACAGTCAAGCGCGGTAACCACTGGGCCACGCACGCGCTCGCTCGCCGACGCGCGTGGCATTACTTCCCCCTTTAAAAGCGCATCGTCTCGATGCGACGTGCCCGGAAACAAAACAGCAAACCAAGCAAAAATAATGGCAAAACTACGTAGACTTGTGCAACACAATCCTATCGAGCGTATTACAAAACACATTTCACAGTCCTATCGATCGTAGAACGGCTTGAGGCGCACGACGTGGACGACTTCCGGTCGTGGAGGGCGGCGTGATGAGGTACGTGTTCCTTCGGGCATCACCTCGTAGTTCATATCCCCGAGTCGATGAAGCACTTTGTAGGGTTCAAAGTAGCGCTTCAGGAGTTTCTCGCTGAGACCATGGCGGCGAATCGGTGTCCACATCCACACCCTGTCTCCGGGCTGGAAGTGGACGTCCCGACGACGAAGGTTGTAGCGGCCAGTGTCGACACGTTGTTGGGCTTTAATCTGAAGTCTGGCGAGCTGACGGACTTCTTCTGCCCGTTGGGCAACTACCTGGGCGTCGTCGCTTCCGTCGGCAGCCGGTTCGTGGGGTAACATAGCGTCTAGCATTGTCGTCACCTTGCGCCCATGCACCAGTTGAAAGGGTGTCACTCCGGTTGTCTCTTGCACGGCCGTGTTGTAGGAAAATATGACGTACAGCAACACATCGTCCCATGTCTTGTGCTCCACGTCGACGTACATGGAGATCATGTCGGCGATGGTCTTGTTTAGGCGTTCCGTCAGCCCATTAGTCTGAGGATGGGACGCTGTGGTTCGCCGGTGGTTGGTGTGGCTAAGACGGAGGATCTGCTGCATAAGCTGGGCCATGAACGATGATCCACGGTCTGTAATGAGGACTTCGGGGGCGCAGTGCCGGAGAACAATAAAAACGATGAAAAACTTGGCGACTTCAACAGCCGTACCTGATGGAAGCGCTTTAATCTCGGCGTACCGTGTGAGATAATCGGTTGTGACGATTATCCATCGGTTTCCTTGCGTCGATGGTGGGAATGGTCCAAGTAAATTCATTTCGATTTGCTGGAATGGGGCAGATGGCGGCGCAATAGGCTGAAGAAGTCCTGCCGGTCTCGTCAGTCGTTTCTTCCGTCGCTGACACTCGTGGCAAGATCGGGTGTAGTGGTGGACTGTCTTCGCAAGCTTGGGCCAGTAGTACTCTCCGCGTATCCTGGCAAGAGTCCTGCTGTAGCCAAGGTGCCCCGCCGTCGGGTCATCGTGGCAGGCTTGAAATATTTCCTCTCGAAGACTGGAAGGGATCACCAACAGCCACGCCGTGTTGTTGTCACTGAAGTTCTACTTGTAGAGCACACCTTGTAGGATAGAGAAGGCTGGCAGTGTTCGTATGAAAACATGGAGAACGGCGCTTTCTTGTCCCTCTAAGTGCTCGATGAGTGCTCGCAGCTCAGGGTCGTCTCGTTGGAGTGCTGCCATGTCGTTGACATTCAGGGCGTCGAGGAAACACTCATCGTCGTCGTCTTTGGTACAGGCAGGACGTCCTCGACTGGGGTCCTTGACAGGCAGTCGGCGTCATTGTGCTTCCGGCCGGACTTGTACACCACGGTCATGTCGTACTCCTAGCCGTAGGAGCTCCACCGGTCGAGGCGTCCGGAGAGGTCTTTCAGACTCGAAAGCCAGCAGAGCGAGTGGTGAGCTGTGACCACGCAAAAAGGACTTCCCTACAAATATGGACGAAACTTCGTTATTGCCCAGACGACAGCGAGGCATTCATTTTCAGTCGTTGAGTAGTTCCTCTCCACGTTAGACAGCGTCCGACTTGCGTATGCGATGACTCGCTCTGCCCCGTCCTACATTTGGACTAGTACCGCACCCAGTCCGGTGTTACTGGCGTCGGTGTGGATCTCTGTTTTTTGCAAACTGGTCGAAATAGCCAAGAATCGGGGGCGTCGAGAGTCTTCGTTCGAGCTCGTCGAATGACCGCTGGTGTTCTTCTGTCCACTCGAACTTTACGGCGTCCTTCGTAAGGTCCGTCAGCGGTGCGGACAGCTTGGCGAAGTCTCGAACAAAGCGCCTGTAGTAGGCACAGAGTCCGAAAAATCTTCTCACGGCCTTCTTGTTAGACGGCGGAGTAAATGCAGCTACGGCGCGGGTCTTCTCGGGGTCAGGGAGAACACCTTTGTTGTTCACGACGCGGCCAAGGAACTTTAGTTCCCCATAGGCGAACCGACACTTTGTTGGCTAGAGGGACAGGAGGGCGGTCTTGGTGGCTTGAAGCACGGCTCGAAGTCGTCTCAGATGCTCGTCGAAATCTCGTGAGAATACCACGACATCATCCAGGTAGACGAGGCAGCTCTGTCATTTCAGACCTGCCAGCACGGTGTCCATGGCACGCTGGAAGGTGGCTGGTGCTGTGCAAAGTCCGAACGGCATCACTTTGAACTCGTACACTCCGTCGGGAGTGACGAAGGCAGTTCTCTCGCGGTCGCGTTCGTCGACTTCAATCTGAAAGTAGCCACTCTCAGGTCCATCGACGAAAAATATCGGGAGTGGCGCAGTCGGTCTAGCGTATCGTCGATGCGGGGAAGCGGATAGACGTCCTTCTTAGTCACAGTGTTCAGTCGACGATAGTCTACGCTGAACCTCAGGGTTCCGTCCTTCTTCTTTACAAGTACGACTGGGGACGCCCACAGACTTCTTGAGGGTTGAATGATGTCGTCGTTGAGCATTCTGTGCGGCGACTGGTGGACAGGCAGCGCGTCGTCGTCGGTAACAATGCGATGTTTCGCCATTGGTGTTTGGCGAACTTTCAACGACGTGGCAAAACAGTCACTGTATTTGGCGAGGAGATCAACCAGCTGCCGGCGCTTAGGAGCCGGGAGCTCGGGGTCGATGTCGAGCTGCGGCGGCGACGTGCTCTTCTGCTGGGACGACAAGGTTTCCTCAGCGATTGCGGTGACCACGGCTGGCGCCTGAAGCTCCTCGACGTGGCCCACGGTGGTACTCTTCGTTAGGTGCTGCGGCTCCTCTCGAACGTTTGTTACGAGAACAGTTGTACGTCCTTCTTGGAGATCCGTTACGCCTCGTGTTACGCCAATTTCATTTTCAAGGAGCAGTTGGACGCTGCTTTCCAGAAGAGCTTCACCGTGCATGGCTGCGTCGGTTATGACAGTTACGAAAACACTCGACCGCGGCGGCATTTTCACATGGTCGGCAATAACTCGGATCGCAGTTGACGTCATGTTGGTCTCCACCGGCGGCAGAACAGGGTTTCGCAGAGCCAACTGGTTTGCCCGAGGTCGATGACGGCACCATACTCGCAAAGAAAGACCATTCCGGTCCCTCGAACAGTCCTGCTGAACGACGAACTTGACAGGGCACGACTCACCGTGGATCTCGACGCGAGCAGTGCATCTCCCGACTGGTGTGATGAGATGCTGTTAGGAATGGAACCTTCGGCAACCTTTTCCGAGTTTCAACGCTGCGGAAACGAGTCCCGAAACGAGTCCCGACGTGTCAGGACTGCCGGCCACCTGTCGAAGCCTGCCCAAAACGTGTCTCAACGCGTCCGTGACGTCAACGGGACGTGTGTGTGTGTGCGTGTGGGTTCGTGCGCTCCGGAAGGGGAGAGAGGCCTGGCCTAACTGCGGAGAACCATGGCTATGACTCATTTCTGGCTACGACGCGGCGGACGTTTCTGCTACGCACTCGGCGGTCGCACCTGCTGCCCTGGCGGAGAGTGAGGGAGAAAACGGACCCTATATAAGGCGGGGCGTGAGACGGCTCCAGTTGTTCTCTCGGATTTGACGACTGTATCGCTACCATGTAATTAAACCGTTCGTTACGTTACCAATTCTCCCACCTCCACTGGACCCCTGGGTTCTTCACTTCGGGGAATGGTCGTCGTCCAAGGCCAGGAAGCCTCCGGACGTGCGGCTAAAACCCCGCCTCGAACAACTGGTTGGCAGCGGTTGGGATCGGACCATGCGACATCGTGCTACATCTGCGGGTGAGCGTTTGGACTTTGCTTTGAGATTCGCCAGGCTTCAGATTATGGGTAATTAATTTTGAACTGCTGGGAATCCTTAGTGTTTGACTCGTGCGCTAGGTTTTTGGTACAACCTCGCGACAAGTTTTAGAACAAAGCCAAAGCTAAAAAACAGCGATCATGGATCTAATGAGGTTACTGAGAACAGATTTACTCTGTTTATGTGAAGAATTGGGTGTGGAGGCGGATTGTTTTATCGGCGCTATAAGGACCGCATTTTCACGTCTAGAAATCACGTGAAAATCGATCACTATGCCTTCAGCGTAAGAAAAAGAAAAGGCAAATTTAACGGCAATACCGATGGGTTGAGCAGATTTTTCTGACATCACGAAAAATAGTAGGGATGATCTCAGAGGTCTTCGTCATCCACGGGAATGAGGATCTAAGTGGGGGCACTTCGTTGAAACCCCAAAAGGACCTCACAAATTGCGAAGAGTTTTTGTCTTTTGTATTTTGTTCTTAGTGACCTCGTTGGAAAAATGAGTTTTTTTGGCGACAGGGGGTCTCGATACCCGGAATTGTACCAAATGTTGGTAATCCGTAATCCAGTCTGGCGGGTCTTTGGCGAATTCCGAGCGTTTGACTGCGGTGTGGCGTGGTGTTGTGGGGGACGTTTCCGCTGATGCCTCCGTTGTGAGAGGTTTGGGAGTTTGTTTGGTGCTTGCAGCGTCTTCTCAAGGCCTACTCCAAGCCCACCTCTTCAGGCCAGCGATTGTACCACCGGCCATTCGAGGTTTCCCTGGCCCCGGAGGGGCTGTTAAGAATGGAACCTTCGGCAACCTTTTCCGAGTTTCAACGCTGCGGAAACGAGTCCCGAAACGAGTCCCGACGTGTCAGGACTGCCGGCCACCTGTCGAAGCCTGCCCAAAACGTGTCTCAACGCGTCCGTGACGTCAACGGGACGTGTGTGTGTGTGCGTGTGGGTTCGTGCGCTCCGGAAGGGGAGAGAGGCCTGGCCAAACTGCGGAGAACCATGGCTATGACTCATTTCTGGCTACGACGCGGCGGACGTTTCTGCTACGCACTCGGCGGTCGCACCTGCTGCCCTGGCGGAGAGTGAGGGAGAAAACGGACCCTATATAAGGCGGGGCGTGAGACGGCTCCAGTTGTTCTCTCGGATTTGACGACTGTATCGCTACCATGTAATTAAACCGTTCGTTACGTTACCAATTCTCCCACCTCCACTGGACCCCTGGGTTCTTCACTTCGGGGAATGGTCGTCGTCCAAGGCCAGGAAGCCTCCGGACGTGCGGCTAAAACCCCGCCTCGAACAATGCCCACCGGCGGTTCGTATTTGAGCCCCTTCCCACGGCGTTGTCACTTTTCGCAGGCGGCGAGAGAGCCTCCCACTCAAGACTGAGTAGTCTGCTCCAGTGTCCACGAGTGCTGATGCGTCGTGGCCGTCGATAATAACGTTTAGGTTGTTAGACACCGAAGCAGGAGCGTCGTTGCAATGCGCAGCGTCGGGAGAGTGGGAGCGCTCCGTCGTTCTTGGAGGCTTTTTACTTCGGTCGTCTTCGGCAACGTCACTTCCAGGCGTTGCCGCACTTAGTTTTCCCGGCGGCGCGGGGGAGAAAGGCCCTATCGGCGAGAACGTGGCGCTGGAGACGCTGACCGTCTGGGCGATGGTGAGTGGGATTCACGGCGGAGAGGCGATGCTGAGGATGGCGAACGTCAAAGGTACTCCTCGGTGTCGTGAGGGCGTTCGCCGTACCTCGGGCGTGGGTCGTTCGGGTGGAACCCATGCAGCCCAAGTCGGTGGTAGGGGCATCCACGATGTGATTGGCTTTCCCGCAGTGGTAGCAGAGCGGGCGTCAGTCGGCCGTTCGCCACAGGTCGGTTTTTCTTGGAGCAGCTTGTTCAGGGCGGACGTGTGCCCGATCTTCCTGGCGTCGGGAATACTGCGGCGCTGGACGTTCACGTCGGGGAGTCGCCACGTACGGACGCGGGATTGGTGGTGCTCGTCGGACCATTGCGGCGTAGCTTAGAGCGGGCTCCTCCGGTTGGATTCCCCGCTGAACTTCTTCGTGGACAGCTTCGGCTATTGACAGTGAATCCGGTTGGTTGGCAGCAGGCAAGAGCTTCCTGAGCTCTTCTCGGACGACGTCGCAAATTATCTCGTGAATTTCAGTCAGGCTGGAGCCGTGGTCGAATCCCGATGGCGAGGGGGCAGCTACGCCGGGATGCCGCTGGTAGTGGGTTGCCCTTGCAAGCATGGCACGCTCCATGTTCGTCGCCTCGGTGACAAATTCTTGAACGGTCGTCGGTGGGTTGCGTATACGAATCCACTGAACATATCGTCCTTCACGCCGCGCATCAGAATACGCGGCTTCTTTTCCTCGGTGGTCTGAGGGTCGGCGCGGGAGCTCAGGCGCAGGACGTCTTCCACGAAACTCGTGACGCTCTCATTGGAGCCCTCGGTCCTGGACTGCAGCAGATCTTCGGCCCTCTCTTTTCGGTGTTGATTGGCGAACGTAGGCGTCAGCTCGTTCTTGCAAAGCTCCCATGAAGTCAAGAAAACTTCGTGGTTTTCAAACCAGCGCCTTGCAGTTCCTTCAAGCGAGAAAGAGAGGTTCTGCAGGCGCTGTTCGTCACTCCACCCGTTGTGGCGAGCCACTCGTTCGTACTGGTTGATCCAGTCTTCGACGTCCTCGTAGATCTCACCGAGGAAGGAAATAGGCGTCCGCGGAGCGACGGGCAGGACGACGACGGGCGGGGTGGTCATCGTCGGGATCTTCTTCTTTGGCTTCTGCGGCAGGGGTCCGGATTCCGGGAGTTTAATTTTGGTATGGCGGCCTACTCGGGCGTCGGCGTCTTCTGCGAAAAGTAACCTTCCGGGGCTGAGCACTTCACTTGGTCGGGATGTCTTCGGAGGGGTACGCTCCACGGGCATAGAATGCGGTACCCCGCACCTCCACCAAAATGTCACGAATGACAATTGATAAGCCGATGATAACTGAAAAAACTAAACGTTTAATGGTGCGAACTTGTGCCCCCCCCCCCCCCAAAAAAAAAAAGGGAACAGAAGAAAACAGCAGAGCGTCACGGGCGTCGATGTCGGCGAAACCGCGGGATTGAGCGCTGGGGCGAGACTGACTCCGCTCGCCTTGCGGAGTCCCTTATGTACCCTCTTGGGTTTCTGGATCATTCGGCGTAGACCTTTGGGTGCGTAGAACATTCGGAACTCGATCAAACGAGAATGTTCTCGAACTTACAAGAAGGCCAAGTTGAGATAATGAATAAAAGGACAGTCCGCTGCCTGGAATCGAACCTACACCTTCCGCGCGACAGTCAAGCGCGGTAACCACTGGGCCACGCACGCGCTTCTTCGCCGACGCGTGTGGCAATATTTAGTATCGACACTGCCGATAAAATTTCGCGTTCGTCAATAACCGCTCTAGCAAAACGTCAAGCGCCGACGTCGTGTTTGTGGTGATGGTATCAGATAGTGCCCATTAAATTCACTTAAGAAACAAAAACAAACCATAATAATCACGTGAAAGAATTAGCAAGAATATTACAGGTACAAGAAACGTCGACGTTATAAAGTTTAGATATCAGCGTTCTCTCGAGTACTGCAATTTGTGAACTATATTATATTAGAGATTTCAAAAGTGATCATTGAAAATGATGGCTCACTTCCTTTGTGTAGATGGTGGAATGGAAGCGGAAACGTTGCTTGGCGTAGTCTGTGCACTTTGTGTCGTACGGCGCCGGAAGGTAGTTGACGACTTTCTGAAAGCAGAGTGACCGGTGAACGCATGGGAGATTAGGGAAACGTTTAAGATCACCTGACACTCCGTCACGAGATTGCAGCTAACTAGAGATAATGAAACGTGCGCGCTTTGTTAGGAACCCAGTAACGTATCTAAACAAGGACTAAAATTATAGCGTGCTAAAATGAGGGGAGTTGTAGGAGTATTGCGAACACTTATAGTTCGCTGGGGTCTTTAATGCAGACGCGGAAGTGACAGTGACACTATCTTTCGTGTCTGCTTAAAAACGAGCATTCGTTGGATAGTAAAAAAAAAAATTAAGTAAATTGGTCCGTGTATGCTTATACAGCCTGAACTTCCTCTGCCTCAATGGACAACTTGTCTCTCAGCTGTAGATGGGAAATGTAGCCAGTGCGGTAGAACCGCTAGTCTGGGGCCCTTTTCGTGGACCAATTTGTCCGATGGCAGTGGCACAAATTAACCGCTGCACGTAGGAACTTTTACAGCTGTTCATTGATAAATTTCTGCGTTCACCGAACATACAGAAGGCTATCGTTGCGCAAAGCTGTTTCTGCATATCTGCCTCTCGGCAAGCCTGAAGTTCGAACAGATATCACAACAACATTGATGCAACTGACTCTACTCACAATTTTACGACACTGACAACACTTTGTTTTCTGCGCTCAGGAGGCACGTATTTCGCGAGAAATCTGGGTTTGGTTAAAAGGCCCTTTTCCAGCGCACTCTTTAGTATCTTTCCTTGTGCCACGAACACCACCCCCACAAAACTGCGCAAGGCCTATTTGTCTTTTTAGGTAATATAAAGTTACTGGACGCCTTGCGAGAATTTTGAACAAGGCTTGCTGTCGTACCTGTTCGAGCGAGAATATGTACTCGCCAGAAGGCTCTACCACAATGGCATGCTTCATGCCGGCTGACGTGCTGTCCACGTCGTGAAAGCCGATATCCATTTCGTACGGATCCATGACGATGATCTCGTCGGGAATCCAATAGAAGAGCAGCTTGGCCTCTGTGAAACGTGTCGTGAATATCACATATACTATCCTCAACACAATCACAAACGTTCGTTCTTGTCGAAACTAGTATGAGAAGAACTGGACAAGGAACATTCTGAAGACCCTGAGTGGCAGCCATTGTTTTTATGAAAGGCGTAAATTCTTTACTGTGCCCTGAAGAAGCTAGGAAGGTCTGCAACCGAAACGTCGTTGCCACTCGCAAACTTTCAGAAGTTTTAGGATTCTTTTTTTTTTTTTACGTACTTTACTATTTAGCCAGAAAAACATTCAGCCTTTCCACTCTGGTGAAGAAGGAATACCAGCGAAGCTGTACTGTGGTGGGAAAGTAATGGCCGGCCGCAAGTCGGCAAGCCAGAGTGGAAAGGCTGGAAAGATTGCCGCCCTCTATGAACGATGGCGGCAACCAGACAACCGGCAAGCCGGTTGTCTGGTTCCTAACGTCGCTTATAGATGGCGGTAACTGACCGGAGTGATGTGTCGACATCTATTTGCTGGCGGACACGATCCTGACGAAACTATTCCTTAACAGCTCCGCTGTGTCCCTTCTCAAAGACCATAATTGTGGTTAACTACAACTCCCACTTATTTTTATAACTATTTGCTGGATCGCGTTTGACCACTCTGCGAATGCGTCCACGGTGGGCCATCTTTTTGGTAGAGTTATATTATCTCTAGCCATACCATGTAAGTATGTTGGCGCAATCTACCGCCCGTTAGATAGGGTACACGTTTTCCACCCACCGCCGAAGGGTCGCGGGTTGACGTCGTGGAAACCTTTGGAACAAATAAATATTTTTCACCGAACGTATTCCTACGCGCCAGGATAGCCACAAAGCACTGAATACTTACCGATAGTAAGTTCTTGTCTTTTCGCGATCGGGGCGATTTGAACAGCGCGCCACGCAACATGACGGCATAGTCGACCTTTTTCTGTCGCATCCACTGAGTTTTAACAATGTGCTTCGTCGAGCGAGTTCAATCAAGCACAAAATACCACCCACGGTACAGTGTACTAGACCCACGGCTATTTTTATGGCAGCCTGCCGCCACAGTGCTGTCCGCCATATTATCCCCCCCCCCCCCCCCTATGATGCCTAGAGATAATATAACTCTACCAAAAAGATGGCCGACCGTGGCCACATTCCCGTGCATAGGCGGAGCTGGGCAAACGCAATCGAGAAAATAATCATAGAAGTCAGTGACAACACCATTGTAACTTCGAGAGCTCTTAAGTTTCTTGCAACTGCACGAACTTTTTTGTAATTTTATCTAGATAATGTAGTTGTTTTGTGCAGTACTAGGTTTACCAAGCTAACAAAAAGTACATAAAAGAAATTCTGTTGATTTAACTGTTTATAGTAGCAGTGACACGTTGAGAACCCAATAAATGTTCCGCTTCCAGGGCGAGCTTTCTACCCTTGATAGCCCTTCGTCGCACGTGCAGCCAAAGCCCGGAGCCTGCTCGGAAGACTTACGGAATATCAGGGGATTCTGGTGGACGAACTTCATAAATTGCTCTTTTCTCCAGTCCATCGTGAAGCACATGTGCTTCGGTAGTTTCGAAAATGAAAGCTGAACCGATCTGAATGCAGGCAAGTGTTAAAACAACGCCATTTTAAAACAAGTGAAAGGTACTCAATCAACAAAGCGACACTACTTAGAGACTGCTAAATTATCGAATAATATACATGAAGCGTGCAGTCCTTTTGTTCTCAGTGTCTGTTGTTTAAGAGAACTTCAGGAATATAGATGCCCGTCTTTAAGACGATTCTTAGCAATCAAAACTTTCTCAACCCTTTAATTAAGTGACTAGTTTATTAGCAATATATCACTGGTGATTCCAAGTTAGGTAATTATGTTTCGCTTGTGCTTATTTTTTTAATATCGCCCTAAAGAGGGGGATTCACATTAGAGGAAATGAGAGGACGAATGAAAACTAATTTCCTGATAAGATTAAAAGAAATATTAGTTATTGTTCAATAAAAACACAGTGCAAACGTATTCACAGCAACACCCAATAACGAAGGCAAAATGCGAAATGAAATGTTCCAAATAAAAACAAACTCTTTGCGAAAGTACGTCTCGACGAAATAGAAGGTCGGATTGAGGAATCCAAACTGTATAACGTCTTCGGGTCGAACGGCGACGTCAATCAAATTGGGTTCTGTCTCCAGGATCAGGAGGATCTTCTCCCGCTGTTAAAACAGAGAAGCCCGCATTCAACCACACACCAGAGGGTCTCTACAAAAATCCACTCTTTTGGTGCAAGAAATACATGTACCAGTATTACAAGCGTACTACATCTTTACGTTGCTATAGTTAAATGTGGCAGGATAGATGCTTATATTCGTGATAGATACGTATGTTGTTGTTGTTCTATTATAAAAGTCTACTAGAAAAAGGTTTTACGTATGCAAGTGAGCTCCTTAAGTAGGAACATCAATATCACTTCCGGAATCTGAGAATATTTCTTCACGCTCCAAAAAAGAGCCTTTTAATTGACTCAGTATCTTGACAGATAAAACACCCGGAGTAAAAATTTAAAAAAAAAAATTGTTCTGTATGTTTTTTTTTTATGTTGCGTGTGACAATTTAATATGTGGTAAAGCCTCCTTTCTAGGTGTCGTTTGTTGCCAAAGCAGCAAAAAACAAAAACCTTTATGCAATCATGCAAGGGGTGCTATTCTAAAAACCATGCAAAAGACATCATCCTGAGACGCGAAAAAATAAAATACGGACAAGTTATATGTCGTCTTGACCATTATTTTATTGTTCCGTGTCTGAGGGTTGAGATTCTGATGTTTTCCAACCAGCTAGCCTTCATACTTTCGCTTCTTGCTAAAGACACTTGGATTTACAAGTCACCCCAGTTTATATTGTCAAATTACATAATCAATAATATATGGACAATTCATTCGGAACAGTATATGATTCTCGATGTTCGATCTCGTAATGTTATCGTGCATGACGCTTTGATTCTTGCGCGTACATCATAAAATAAAAAGTTGCAAACAGACGGTGATCAGTGAACACCCTTTTTTTGTTATTTGGATCTTTGTAGGTTCTAAACGAAATGGTTACGCATGTAAATGAGGCTTTGTTGAATTTGCTTACCCATCGAGAATCGCTGAAATTGCAAGCCGACTTGTACCGTTCGCAGAATATTCTTCTATTTACCCTGTAATTCGGAAAGGACAGCTTTTTTATTACTCGGTTGTCAGAGCTCGACAGAGTGGGGAATCCCATCCCAGGTACTTTAGACCAGGCTGTGGCCCCTCCTAGTCCAACACGTTAAACAACTTATCGGCGAAGAGTGGTTGACCATCGCAACTGAGCTCAGGGCACGGAAGTAAAAATAAACTTTGTCTCTCTCTCTCTCTTTCGGTTGTCGTAACTGATTTTTTACAACTTCTTTTAATTATTTGCTTTTGTTCATTTTAGGGCTAATCTTATAAATTGTTGTAAAGCAGCGGATTCTACAAACCCCTTCAAATATTACGCCCTCTTATGGTCGACCTTAGAATAGTGCAAAGTGTCGCGCGCAAAAGACACCCAGAAAATGGCAAGTATATGACTCGTATACAGACTCTTCAAAGTAAGCATTATACTAGTTATAGACTTGCCACCTTATTGATGTTTTTTGCGCACACAATCTTTCAGTATCTTCAGATCGACCGTTAGATGGCGTAAATTTTTAAGGGGTGTATTGTGCTACTCATTAGAGTACAAATATAAAATATTTATGGCAGTAATTTGACCGTACCGAACAAAATCGTCATACGTAGAGTCCGTTTTTGGTGGTCGCTAATTCTTGACGCTATCTTTAATGGACTGGATCTCATACCGCGACTTCCAAACCAATGCGTATTTCAACTGTATTGCAGAAAACTTATTTACTTAGATATTGTCGCTGACCAGATTAGAACAGATTGGAAGTATAGGTCACGGGTCATCTGCACAGCAACGTTCGTCTTCCATACGTCCTGGCACGCGCCCCAGCCGAACCACAATAGTATATTGCAACCACAGATGATCCTCCCATTTTTCATCTTCTTCCTCTATGCTTAGAGACAGATACTGCTCGAGCTGCAATTCCATTGGCTGTTGCTATGGCCACATGATTGGTTACGTCAACCAATGAAATTAGGAGAGGGGCCCTGCGAGGTAGCCCTACTGCGGCGGTGTGACACTATGGTATATTGTTCTTTCGGTCGTAATGCTTTTGCTATCGCTTTTGCATCTCGCTTTTGCGTCTCGATTGTTCGCCTTTCGTGTTTACCAGTTACCCTTTGCCAGAAAAATAATTGGACGCTTAAAATGATAACAGGTGTCCTTTATGTGCCAGTTAAGCCATCAAATATATGGCCGGTAGAGCTTAGCAATCTGCAACTTTCCCGTGTTCGTAGTGACGTCATCGTGGCACCCGCGAAACTCTTTAGTGCGTTTCAAATGTGGTTCTCGATTCCCAACGAGTTTGTTTTCTTCCCTAGTGAGAATGCATCGGAATTTCGGTTTTTCTCGCGATCACTATTACCATGCTTCCAACTAAAAATAAGAAATAAAAAGGAAAAAAAAAAGGTAGAATCGTAGGCACCATGACAGAACAGCACACGACAAAACAGCACGCGACAAAACAGCACGGTCAAAACAGCACGCGTCAAAACAGCACAACGTCAAAACAGCACGGCGACAAAACAGCACGCGTCAAAATCGCACGCGACAAAACAGCACAGCGTCAAAACGGCACAGCGACAGAAGAGCACGTGCCAAAACAGCACGGCGTCAGAATAGCACAGCGTCAAAACGGCCTAGCGACAAAACAGCACAGCGTCAAAAGGGCACGCGACAGAAGAGAATGGCGTCAAAACAGAACCGCGACAAAACAGCACAGCGTCAAAATTAGGACACTGACAATATAGCTACGGTTTTGGCGTTTTCGGTTTTCCTTATATTATTTTGAAATTCGGCGTACTCTTTTTTTCGTTTTTTTTAGTCCAAACAGAAGTTTTCGGTTTATTGCGGTGAATATTTGTAGACGCATAAACGTCTCGGTTCTTTTCGGTTTATTGAAAAAAATCAGTATACTGACGAAAAAGCCATATCTAAAAGCGTTTGTTTAAAATGTCTAGTGAGAAAGCCAGGTGCTGGTGTTCTTATTTGTTGCTGTCTGTGGCAGCCGAAGCGACCTGGTCAGCATGACGCACTGGGGCCCTATCGTGATCTGACATTATTGTCGTGTGCTCGTATTTGTACTCAAGACGAACATGAGCTTCACTATCACTTCGGTCGGAAAAGCAAATATCAAAAAAATTTAGAAATTGGCAATCATTGTACTAAGTGCGTTTTGCCCCAGTTTCACGACTGTGAGAAGCGGTAAATTCGCGCCGACCACAAAAACGACAATAAAACAATCGTATTTATGCCCTCCTCTAGTAGACGGAAGCTAGGGGTGTTAAAAAAATGTGCGACATTTACCGACGCCCCTGATTTTTATTGTTCAGTCCACGAATAACTTCTCTTCTTTGAACAAAGAATTCGGTACACAAATCCCTATCTGGTTAAAAACCCAAATTTCGTCCTGAAGACCCCTGCGCCCCCGGAGCTTTTGTTGAAAGTTGAACTGATTTCGAAGGCAAGCTGAAAACTGCGAAAGGAAGTGGTCATACGGAGAGTAATAAGTCACTCCCCCACCCCTCCAAACGCCCTCGAAAATACTTATCTTTTCAGTTGAACCTTAAATATAGTGTATGGAGTGGAGAAGTGCAAGTCTCAAAGTAGGCACTGTAAAGAATACATTTGACCTTTTACCTTTTTTTTTGCTGACTATCAACGACACAAAAAATCCGACAAACGTACCAACAACAGTTTCGCTGTAAAAGGGGGTTCAAACAATTGCATTTAATTGTTTAAAGCTTCCCGCCTGTCCACCTTACGGAAATGCTTTAGCTCCTGTTGTGCTAGAAATTGTGATTCACTACCGACTTCCGTGCCTTCCAAACTGTGGGTCTGACAGATCCAGTGGGCGGTCGCAAAGCAATTGCTGCCATCAGTTTTTTTTTTTTTTTTTTTTTGTAGACTTTTGCAGTCTCTTGTGAAAAGCGCAAGCGGACTTTGTGACGCGATATTTTTTTTTTTTTTGGAGGGGGGGGGGGGGGGGTCTGCGGGTTGCGGAGTTCGGAGTTCGGTAAGCACTGAAATACGCAATAAATTATTTTATAACCTAGCGACAATAAATAAAAGGGTCAAGGATCGAAACTATTCGCGCAGTGAGAGGTGAAGAGCGCGCTCGAAGTTGCTACATGCGTGCTGTTTTGCCGCTGTGCTGTTTTGACGCCGTGCTGTTTTGGCACGTGCTCTTCTGTCGCTGTGCCGTTTTGACGCTGTGCTGTTTTGTCGTGTGCTATTTTGACGTGTGCTGTTTTGTCGCCGTGCTGTTTTGACGCTGTGCTGTTTTGACGCGTGCTGTTTTGACCGTGCTGTTTTGTCGCGTGCTGTTTTGTCGTGTGCTGTTCTGTCGCGTTCCCAGAATCGTAGGAAGGGGTGGGGAGAGGTGTATAGAGGGAAATCCAGGCACGACGACAGACAAGAGTTGTTGTTCTTGACGCTCCCTTTTTTGCCTCTTCCTATCCCTCGCTTTTCATGCTCCTATCACCACGCTAGTTAGAAAACCAATGGCCTTCGTTCAATTATCCGGCCTACAGAACACTATACAAATATACCCGCCCGGTGACACCATCGGACCTAGAGCCACTCCTCTATATCGACGCTCAGAGTAATAAAACCCTTTACCTTTATTGCAGGACGCCCCCTCCCCCCGCCGCCCCCCCCCCCCCCCCCTCAGACGGTCATTCGTTCGTCCGCGTCACGTAACATTTGTTTACGCGGCAGCCTAGCAGTCGGCGCCCAGGTGCGCCACCATTTTGTTGCTTACGCCAACAGTTATGGTTCTGAAATGCGGCCTTTCGAGGTTTAGACACGAACAGGCTTTGACGATATGTCAGCTCGCTCTACCTCAAGGACAGCAGTGAGCGCCTCCTTCATTATTTCTCCAGGCACGTCAGCAAACTCTTGTAACCACTGGGAAAGCTGATCCTGCTGAACGATGTGGTTTATTTACTGCCCAGCTTATTGCCTGGCTCTGGACCATTTACCAGTTTGTGACGCAGAAACTGATTCCCGGGTACTTGAGGGTCCCTTGCCCTTCCATCTTGACATCGACTGCAGTCGGATAGGAAAGGTACTCCTCCGTGATGCGCGACGCCTGGTACAAGAACACACAGAGCAGCAGGAGGAAGGACGCGACCTTGAGGCATCGCCACAGGATCTGGCTGCGAGGAGACAAAGAGTACCGGTCACCTCATTTAAGATCTTGTATCTAATCGGATATTGTCACGGAAGGCGAATGAAGAAACGACGAGTAACTGAGAAAACTAGATGTTTAATGCGGCGAACTTGTGCCAAAATAAAAGTGCAATAATAGGCGTTGATGTCGGCGAGGCAGCGGGATCTGGCGCTATACTACGTTTTAAATTACGTCCGAGCGTAGCGGATGCTACGAGTCATCGGAGCCAATCCAAGGCCGTGTGAGTGTCACGTGACCTTAGAGAGGGGGCACAGCGACGCGCAAAAAGCGTATCACTTGCTATGTCAACAAAGCGGGATTGGCCAGGATAGCTCGTACTGTCCACTGCGTCCGGACGGAGGGTGAAACGGAGTATAGCGGAAAACTAACCTCTCGTATAGCGTATAGCGGCTGCTTTTAAATACGGCTTGCGTTCATAAAGGTTTTTATTCGAAAGACTAAGTAACTAACGAGAATGCACGGGAACTTTCCTGCAAAACAACGAAAAGTAAGTTGCAAAACAGACAGCAGGATTCGAACCGAATTATCAGAAGCAGGAGGCGCATGCACCGCCATCTCGGCTACACACGCGACAATACATTAAAAGGAAGGTTTCGTTGTTCTTTTAATATCCTTCAGAAGTGATCGCGTTTCTTATTCAAAAGGAATGGGTCAT
Source organism: Ixodes persulcatus (assembly GCA_013358835.2). Taxonomy (NCBI): domain Eukaryota; kingdom Metazoa; phylum Arthropoda; class Arachnida; order Ixodida; family Ixodidae; genus Ixodes; species Ixodes persulcatus. Next base: position 27,931 of record JABSTQ010006478.1, on the reverse strand, counting down.
AAAAATGAAAGGCGTTTACAATTTTCTGAAATGCCGAATTAGAGCGCAGTTCTTGAGGAGGAGGAGGGGAGAGTATGCCCCTCTTCCTTCCCCGCTAAATTTAGCGAGAAAATTTTACCTTCGTGATGTCACACGTGTCGTCACATGTTACGTCTCGAGGGTAAATTTAACTGAAATATCTTTCCGCCAAATTTAGCCAAAACATTTATCCGCTAAATTTAGCGGGAATATTGGAAATGTTAGACGCGTGTGACGTCACGTGATGTCATACGTCACGCGTTTTTATGATGACGTTACACGTGACGCCACGTCTGACGTCACGAGGGTAACGTCATGACGTTACCCTCGTGAAGGTAACCCTCGTGACCCTCGTGACGTCACGCCCCTAGAAACACTCACCCTCGTGACGTCACGTGTGACGTCATTATGGGAAACGTCCCATAATTCAACGCGCGGTTACGCCGACACCAACGCCGACGATGACGCCGTTCAAGCCGGAAACGGTCGCCTAAGAGCTGCGCTCTAAATATGAAGGACGTTTACAAATCTCTGTAATGCGAAATTAAAGCGCAGCTCTTGAGGAGGAAGAGGTTAGGGTTAGGGTACGGAAGGGAGGGTATGCCCGTCCTCCTCCTCCGTACCCTTCCCTCCTCCTCCTTCGTATCCTCCCCTCCTTCTCCTTCGTACCCTCCCATCCTCCTCCGTACCCTCCTCTCCTCCTCCCACAGTTTTTCCGCTAAATCTAGCTTTAACATTGATGCCACGTGACCTCAACACTAATTTAGTTTCCCCGCTAAATTTATTGGAGAATATGACGTCACATGACTTCGTGTCACGTCACTCAGGAACAAATTCAGTTTTTTCCGCTAGATTTAGCGGAAAAATTGACGTCACGTGACCTCAACGCCAATTTAATTTCCCCACTGAATTTAGCGGGGCGGTTACGCCGACGGCGACGCTGCTATACGCGGAAACGGGCACCTAAAGGCTCGCTCACACTAGCGATAAAATGCGCGCGTCCGTCTGTAACGTAATGGCGAGTTTGTTTCGGCCGGTACTCCGCGAGTAGCTGCACCTTCCGATCGTTTGCGTTGCGCCGGCACTCGCATGCACCGAGAAAATCGAAGGGTGAGACAGAATGCAATCCCGTCATGCATTTTGGGGAAATTCTCGCCTCCTTTTTTAATAAGGGAAGTAATCAAAATTAAAAGTGCCCAGAGCCGCAGATTTTGACATGCATATATAGCATATTACACTTGAGGAGAACCTCCTGTTACAATGTAGTAAAACGCATGGGCGCACGTGCACATGGGTACCTAGAGCGCCGATCAAAGGTGTGCACGCGCACTGTTCACCCCTTGTGACATGCCACAGAAAATTGTTCTCGAGACCTGTCCCAGATATGTCAAGATCGGAGGTGTTTCGCCGCAGCAAGCGTGTATTTGCGGAGAAGCATGCTTTACAAAGTGTCGCGTAGCAGCAGCGCTTAGAGAGATCGGGTCGGAATTTTAGGCCCGACCCGATCCGGCCCGATAAAGCCTCGACCCGAACTTGGCCCGAGTCCGAGTAGGCTTTCTAAACGCAAGCCCGAGCCCGACCCGACCAAAAACAAATTTGGCCCGAACCCGGCCCGACCTTGACTGCTCTTTTCGGCATAAATCCAACCCGAACACGGCCCTAATCACGCCGAACCAGACCCGAACCCGGCCCCGACTGCGTTTTCTAGTAGCCAACCCAACGTTACTGGAACAACTCAATTGGGAAACTGCCATAGAGCCTGCTTTGAAAAAGGGGCTCCGATCCGTACTCGAGAACCGAACTAAAGGCAATCGCAATGCCGCCATTTCTGCCGCAGCGGCCACTCCGGGAACTGCACGGCTGCACGTATGGGTTCAGGTCGTGTCGCGAAGCGCCGGTGGCGCCATCTCGCAGTGCCATTACGCAGTAGCTATATAAATCTACTTTCATGTTTTGACTCGTCGCTAAAGGGCGGCGCTATTATTGCATCCAGTTTGGTCACGGTCAACGTTACTAGAACCCTCAGTTGGGAAACTCGCCGTTGAAACCTGGGCCGCTGGCGTCCACCGAGACCGAGCTAAATACGACAACGGCGCCACTCTGTACCACTTGTCTTAACTGTGGTCACCTTGAGCTTTTAGAAAGCATGTTTTTTGCGTAAAAACCAACGGAAACAACTCTTTGTAGTTACTTTTATTGGAGTTTAGTACAAAATGATGGGCGCGTGTTGTTTTCTAAAATATTTAGTTTTCGAGTTTTGCAGTACAATTAATATTGTTTTTATAGAACCCTGCCTCAGCGGTGATTTCATGTAGCGCGTTGCGAGCTAGGCGCATATTAACCTCGGTAATATTCCGCGGCGCGTCCGCTTGGGAGTTGGGGGGTGGCACCTCTGAAGCCCCTTCCACAGTATCTGTTTTGGCCCCAAAATGGCCGAATAAAACCAAAATGGAAGTCACGTGCAGTTTTCTCGAGTGGCCGCTGCGGGAGAAATGGCGGCGTTGTGATCGCCATTAGCTCGGTTCTGGAGGACGAGTCGGTGCCACTTTTTCAGAGCAGTCTCTATGGCAGTTTCCCAACTGAGTGGTTTAGTAACGTTGGTCACGGTGGACGCTAGCGGTCCGGGTTTCAAGGGTGAGTTTTCCAATTGAGTGTTAAGGCCCGTTCACACTCTTGCGACCGAGTACGACTGAGAGAGACGAAATCTCTTAAAACTTCTTATTTTTTTTTAGAACCAGGGAACACACTGGCATTGTGGCGCCATCTATGCGGTGACCCTGGAACTGCATTTCACAAGAGCGAAGGTTTTGCGGGATTTCCGAGGTCAAATGTGCGTAATACCCATAGAAAGGCTCGTTTATAACATTGACAAAAGTTTTTCGAGCCAAGAAAGAAAGAATAATGCGCGAGAAAAATAAAAAAAAATATATGCCGGACCGCCGAGTGTATACTGCTACCCAATAGATGGCGCCAGTGTGTCCTCTGGTTTAAGAAGTTTTAAGGAACCCAGGTTTAAGAGGTCGCAAGAGTGTGAACGGGCCTTTATAGTAACCTTGGTTCTACCTTTTTTTCACATGACACCGTCAATGTTTCACGAGAATTTTTAGTTCGCAAGTTAATTCAAGGAATATTGAACCCAAAATTTGGAACTCACAAAACAAGGCTGGAGCGATTGGCGGGACGCTGCCAAACCCAAAAACATCACTCAGTCAGCGATATCTCTAACGGATAGTAGTATTTTTGGAAAAAAAAGGTGCGCGATTAAGCAAGGCCGGCGAGACATGTGACGTCACGATTCTCCTTCCCTCTCCTCTTCGCTTCGCCCCCTCGAGCTGGTGAACCGAAGCGAGGAGGACAGAAGCGAGGCCGCTTCACTTCATTCTCAACTGTTCCAGGAGGATCGTGAGGTCATAGTCTTCGCTTGATCGCGCCCTTCTTTTCCAAAACTACGGCCATCCGTATCAGATATCGCTGTATGAGTGATGTTTTGGAGTTCGTAGCTTCCCGTTTAACACTTCTGCGGCCTTATTTTTCGAGATCTAAATTTCGGTTAAGCATTCCTTTAAACACATTTGAGTCAAAGGTGAACACAGCCATTTTATTTACTCAGGCTGTTTCTAGAACGATTATACGGACGACAGAAATCCGGTTTGATTGAGAGAAAAAAATAAATAAACGATTTTAGCCCACACGAATATATTTTTAAATACATCTTCGACCAAACAACATCTTTGAAATTAAAATTATATTTAGTTCGAGCAACTTTATAATCCTCCTTGTTAGCATTTGGAATAAGACTTGGCTTGAGTTGGACACATAAACAGGCAAATAACAAGCAATAAGTTTAAGAAGTTTGAGCCGTTTTTCGACTTTCTGCTGCGCAATGCCAAATCAAATGACAAATATTGTCACAGCGTTTTAAAAGGCCTGAATAAAGTGAAAAGGATGAAATATACAGAACTTTAGTTGAAGTCATTTTTGGCATACAACTGAGGCTTATTCACATCCCAATTAACAAATTAAAAAACAAATATGAAAAGTAATGAAGTACGTGACTATTTACGCATTAGCGTGAAGGAACAAGATGCTGTCTAGACAATACGGAGAAAACCTCGTCCTTCACTGTCGACGAACAAGTCCAGTAGAGCTGAAATTTCGCTCGCTACTCGTGCTTGTCGCTGGAATACATAGGATTTTCCGCGCTATTTGGCTGAGCAAGTGATATTTTTCTGCGTGAGATTTCCACCACTCAAGAAGGTCCCCAATCTCCACACAACTGTTGTCACTGTCTAAGTAACGTTCCACCTCGGTGTTGCTAGGGCGAGGTTGCTCGGCTTGTGGCCATTCTTCGAAGCCGGTGGGCTTTCCTGCTTTCAACCCTTTTGCGCGTGGCTCATCTTGTTCGTCTGGTTTACAAAACGTCTCTAAAAAAATCAAATTTATTGTTAGGTTCATTGATGAGCGAGGCTTCCTGGATCCTATAAATGCCTTTTCAGGAGTGGCGGACTCCCATTTGAGAACAACTGAACTAGATGGTTGTCATCGTGTAGCGGGCTTTGTATAAAGCCTAATGACTCGCGGCACAATATCCAGATTGGCACTGTTTGTGTTCAAGCAATTTTTCTGGTACATTTTTGTTTTCGAAGATACAATAAATATTTACCCCGACTCCGAAATATTTGACAATTATGGTCGGGCCGTCGAACACCGAGGCCTCCAACTAGATCCGACCCGAGCCCGACGCAGATCGGACTAAATCGACCAGAACCCGACCCGAACCCAAACAGTGTACTCATTTATTGGCCCGAGCCCGACCGCGCAGATTTTTATACTTCGTTTTAGCTTCCGTCCGAGCGCAGCCAAAGGCTGAGAGACGGTTCATAACTTCGAGTAGAGCATTCCTACGCAACACAAAGTAGTCCGCAAAGTAATGTTTTTAAACAACTGTTTTGCGCGTAAACATTGCACAATATTCCAGATGCGTACTGCTGAGTATGATTTGCAACTAAAGGAATTAAATATCTGAAGTTTATGTTTTTATTAATATATGCGAGCAAAGGCGGCGCGGAAGACCAGCGGAGCAGCGGAGTGATTCAAAAGTGCAGGCGAGATCGCGTGACCTATTGCCGGCGTGTGATTGGTTCCGGCTACAAGTAGCTTTGGCTGCGCTGGGACGCAAGCTGAAACGAAGTATAGGGCCCGCTACTGGAACCCTCCGACAGCGAAGATGAAGGGCTCCATCGAGTGATCGATGATCACGAAAGGCTGACACAACAAAATGTTGTCGATTTCAATTACTTCATGCACAGTTAATGCTTGAATCTGCAAAGCAGAGAGACTTTAGACTGCTTACGTGTAGGAATGCGGGAGCATTCCTACACGCAGCGTATTCCCACAATCAGCGCGCCACGTCTTCCTTTCGCACACGGCGCTCCGGCGTTGACATCACGCTCCCCCACTGCGCAGGCGCGGTGAACCCCGCCGGCTTCACGACGGCTTCCTTGACGAAGCATCGCGTTGCTGTGCTTTTCTTTGTCTTTTATTTCTGAGGCGCGTCCGCTTTGACCTCGAGCGCACCCGCCGGCTTCCGTGACGAAGAATCTGCGTTGCTGTGCTTTTCTTTGTGTTTTATTGGGAATGTTAATTTAGGTGCCGTTTCGCTCAGCCAATGGAAATTTATGTTCCGTTTTTTCGCGGCTACAGACAACGATAACGACGGTTTGACTCAGTTAACGCCGGCTTCGCTCCATGAGACATTTAATGCTTTCGCATTAATGTCGAAATTCAAGTATATGCATGACGCTGAGGTTGACACTTGTTATTTCTCGCAGCTCTTCTGTAGTCGACTGGTGTCAGCCACTTCCGCCGTCTGTGAAGAAATACACGCTATATACTAATTGTTAACGGTGTTTCCGTCACAAATAAAAACTCGACTCTGCATTGTCGCGTTCTCCAATTGGCGACGTGCGCGACCGAAAGCGTCGCTGTGGTCGGCCTTCCACAATTGGCCGAACGCTGACTATGACGTCAGAAAAGAATTTATCATCGACGGAAATAAGAGGAATGAAAGAACTTTAATTCTGACGGTGTTGGCTGTGTTCCTTTGAGAGCGCAATGATTTCAAGCTTCCACCATGCTATTTACAAACACCATCGAACTTGTTGTTTGCAAGGAAATGACGTCACAAGGGGGAACCATAGGAGGGCGCCACCAAAACATCTCGCCGCTAATACCTCCCGTCGTCCTTTCAGCAGAGCAGCGTGCTTGTTTCGTTTCCCGGTTGGTACACTTAACGTTGGTTTACACACTTGCGATCGCTTACATCAGTTAACCTGAAAACATTTTCAAATCTCTTACGACGAGAGACCACACTGGCGCTATCTATCGGGTTGCCATGAAATGATATATTTGGGTGCGTGTTATGTTTATACAGCCTAGAACTCAGTCTGCCTCAACGGGCGACTTGTCCCCCAGCTGTAGATGAGAAATTTAGCCAGTGCGGTGCAACCGCTAGCCTGGGGTCTTTAACGTGCACCACGCAGTAGTGGTACACGACCACACGCCGGTACGATGCTCATCCAGATTGAAACGGGCAGGGGTGGTGTTGAACCCAGGATCCTGGGTTCTGCAGGGCGAGCTTTCGCTCCACGTGCTCCGAGCTGGTGAGCGCTAGACCACTCGGTTTCCACACATAATTTATTTTTTGTCTTAAAAAACGTTTGACAGTGTTGTAAACGACCATATTCCAGACTCATAAATAGGATTCGTACATTGAATCTCGCGAATACTGCAAAACCTTCGCTCTAGTGAAATCGAGTCTCAGGGTCACCTCATAGGTGGCGCCAGAGTGCCACGTGTTTTCTCCTCATAAGAGATTGCGAGAACTCGGTTCTGCGCAAACGCAAGTGTGTGAACGGGCCTCTACTGCAGCGTATAGATGGCGAAAACACGATATTGCACTCGGAAAGCTCGTTTGGAACCGGTTCCCCGTACGGCACTCCGTGAGAGCGAGGCATTCTTGGACACAAAACCACCTATCGAATTAATTCGTTCCTCTGTGTGTTCCAGAGTGTTTTATACTGGAGGAGTTTGACAATTTTTTTTGGAGATGGCGGCAGTCTAGCAACCACGGCTGGAAGTCTAGCATTGGGGAACTGATGTGTCCCCTCCGCCATCTTGTGTTCCTGATTCAAAACAAACCATGACCGTTTCTTTTAAAGAAGATGACTTTGTTATCATTAAGTCGGCTGGTTCTGGCGGAACATAGGCTCCGCCCATTAGCCACACACTCTCAGTATAAATACCTCTAATATAGCTCAAATAGCTTGGCGCTGGATTACGGTTAGTTTTTTTTTTTTTTTTTCAAAGTATTTTATAGCAATTTTTTACGTGAGTTTTTTTATATAATATTGCTTCAAATTGAACCGAGACAGCAGAATCCGACAGGACCGGCGAATATATACAGGGTGTCACAAAAAGAAAACAGTTTGTAGGGTTTTTTTTTTCACCGCAAAAATAAAATGGGCATCGCCGGACGCTCATTCTCCGCCAAAAAGGTAGTGCTAGAGGTCACAGTCAGATCCCAAAGTTTCAACGCGATCCGATACCTTATTCAAAAGTTATAAGTGATTTTTTGAAAATTTCAATGAGAAAATGGAGCCCATTTTTGCCCTTTTTCGGTTTCTGGTGCCATAGAGCCCCATGTATTCTAAAACTCCGTCGGCCGCCATTTTCCAATTGAAATTCTCAGAAAATCACTTATAACTTTTGAATAATGTATCGAATCGGGCTGAAACTTTGGCATCTGGTTGTGACCTCTAGCGCTACCTTTGGGTGGAGAATGAGCGTTCGGTGATACCTAGTTTATTTTTACGGTAAAAAAGACCCTGTTTTTTTGTGACACTCTTTACATGTTTGTCGCGAGGCTCCACCTGAGAAAAACAAAATGTGTACATAGTAATTAAATTTCTTAACTACAGCAAAGCACATGTCAACATATCAAGTTACTCTTCATAAAAAAAACGCGTATGCCCACCCGCGTTTTTTTTTTTTTTCCTTGGTTCAGGAATTTTTTTTAAAGTACCATATGTACCACACATTGTGCAGGCAGGCTGTCTGGTAAAGTGAGCGTGAAGTCATCAGCGTAAAGTGAAGTATAAAGCTGTCTAAGGAACTACATGAGTACTTCCGTACGTAGCGCTTATCAACGGCGTTTAAAAAAATAATCAGCTTGAGTAATTTAATTGTTGGCTTTTAGGGAAAAAAAAAGAAAGAGAAAAAGCGAGTTTATAATATACGTACGTTTTGCTGCTTTCTCCGGCAGTCTGCGGTACTGCGACGTTTCGACTGGAGTTCTCTTCAAGCGAGGCTGTTTGAGGCTGGCCTACGACATTATCGGGTGGTTTCTTTCGTGCGAGCCGGCTAGGCCACATTTTGTACAGTATTTCGCTGGAAAAGCCGAGGAAGCTCGAAGCGAAACCAAAGACGCTCTGTAAGAAAACAAAGACACAAATGACCTTTACGTGTTCAGTCACGCAGCATATATGCCTAAAGCCGCGTTCACACTGCCCGAACAACATAACGAAAGACACGCGGTGTTTGCCACAGACACGATGGCAGTATTACCCGTGGACTACGCCTCACGCGTACTCAAAGCACGCATGTACGCTGCCAACATGTCTGCAGACATGATGACCGTCTGGCCTAGCTGGCTATGACGTTAGCATTTCCTCTTTAGCTAGCCTTCTCCCAAGCGGCACGGATCTCGGCCAAGCGATGGCCAATGGCTGGGGATGGTCTTTTAGGCAGTGGCCAAAGAGTGGCCATTTATCGGTCAATGTTTGGCCGATGGCTGATGGCCAGTGGCCATTGGCCAATGGCCAGAGAAAGGCAAGCTGGCCAATGGCCCAAAGACCATTGCCAGCCATTGGCCAATGATTGGCCAACTCTGTGTTGCTTGGGCTCTCTCTCTCTCTCTCTCTCTCTCTCTCTCTCTGTTTGTCTGCAGACAAAGGCTTGTAGGACCAACGTGATACGCGACTGTCGTACAAGGAAAGAAACACGCCTCTGCGGACAGTGTCTGTAACTGTCTTTTCGTATGGTGCACGAGCAGTGCGACGTAAAAGAGACGCTGCGGCGAGCTCACCCGTAACACGGCCAAGGCGATCCGGCTGCCAACTTTTTGTTAACGGCAAAATGAGTCGCTATACGTCGCTTTTGGTCGATCTGTATTTGAACGAAGAAAACAAATGCGACTCCGCCTTTCACAAACGGCTCTTTTCGAAAGCACGCAAAGCAGCGTGAGCAGTACGCGTGCGCTAAAATCGCTCGAGCACGCACTGGGCTGGGCCGATGGAAACGCCCAAGTATACCGGCAGGAGTTGTGGGAGGAACGAATACTACACGCCGGGTTCGATCGAGAAGATTAAATCCGGTTTTTATCGGCCCTCATAAATACACTATATACGCATTGCAGAAAACTGAAACTCTGTGAGATATGTAACGCTGGAGGGGGAGATAAAATGGGAACGTCTGATCACAAGACGTTGTTTCAAATAAAAGATAAATAAAAAGTAAAAACTTGTTTTTATGAGTTGACCTAGTAAGGATCGAACGGAAATTTGAGCATTCATTTCCGGGGTAAAATGCTTGTCAGTAAGAAATACCTTTTTTTTTTTTTTTCAGCAAGTGTTTTTTTTGTTGTTTTTTTTTGTTTTTTTTTTTTTGTTTTTTACGGGAATAAACGCTACAGGCGCTTAGTATCTTAAATTTAGGTTTAATGAATATCAGGATTAGATAAACGTCGGCTCGTAAAACTCTTTTTTTATTTATTTAATCTTTTGATTCAGGTAACGTCACGTCCTCAAACTTCCGCATGTTATCAACGCGTCTAGCGTCACATTTTCACGGAGTTTGAATTTTTGGCGATGCTTTATGCGGGCCGGAGAGTCGGGCCTTAGTTCCTCGATCCAACCCGGTAGAATGAATGAGGGAGTGTTCTGGTGACCGAGATCTGATTCGTATAATACACTATAGAACTCCCTATAAAAAAAAAATAAAACCGGCTTTGAAGTAGTTGATTTGTATGGGGGTTCCGTCATATCGTTGTTACAACAGCGTCTGGAAGTGTGTCTCAGGTGGGGCGGAGCAACCACGGTATAAGCGCCGGAGACTGGCGTTCTTTGTGTCCCAAAGCTCCCGGAGACAGGAAGTGCGCGTTTTGTTTTGTTTTTCTTCATTTTTGTGACAGTGTGTAGAGTGCTTTTATAGAAGCAATGTTCGGGAAAGATTTGGATGATGGCGGGGAAAGAAGAAAATCGGAGGAGACAGGCTGGTAGCTGCGTGGGAGAGTCAGGTTTGGGTTGATCTTGCCTCGCAGAACTCAGGACGTTCAAGGGCTCTCACAGTGCAAAGCAAAACGTCGAAGAAGAAACGGCATACATCCGCAGTGCACGCTGAAAAATAGGAACTACCTTGTACGTCATTCAACAAAATTTAAAAAAGACAAAAACACAAGGACACCCAGAAGAACAATCTTCAGACTAGGTGACCGTCCGTTAGACTAGTATTTCTCAAATGGGGGTCCGCGAAGCCCTGCCTCATTAGTCAGGCCCGGCAATAAAAGTTGTCTTTTTTCTGATTGAGAAGAAACGTTCAAATTTTCGGGTGAGTTTTCTCGTGTGTATGCATGGGCGTCCCAACCGTGGGGGAGGGGGCAAGGGGGCGCTTGTTCCCCCAGTTCTCAGAGTGTGTGTGTGTGTGTGTGTGTGTGTGTGGGGGGGGGGGGGGGGGGGGCAAGGCATGCGATTTTGCTGGCAAACCGGACCCCCCCCCCCCCCCCCCACTCAAAAACAAGTTGGTACGCCACTGTGTGTATGTCAATTAGAGAAGTCTATTTCACACAGCCCTTCGGTACATACATTTACTAAATCATTATAATACTTAACTTATACATTTTTCTTCCCCTCACCGCAAACGGGGTCCTCCACCATCTCCGCCGATCCACAAGGGGTTTCTGCAAAACATCAATGGTTGAGAAACACTGCGTTAGACTAATGCAATTTTGTTTATGAATAAAACTTCTGTCCTTTATTGGTATCGTAAAAATATAAAAAGTAACTTTAAAATTGTACACTACTTTTTTTTAGAGTAGTAATTTCCTCAATTACTTTGAAGTGAAGTATTTTCTACTCTACTTCAGTTACTTTTGAAGCCGATACTCAGTAACTTATCTACTTTTCTTGAGTAACTTGTACATGTCTGATTTTACGTGGTGAAATTTCAGGGTTTAGTTCCCTTCCTGTGGAAAAATGAGACCAACAGACTTGCCGAGGTAACTGGCGTACGTGTTTGCAGACGACAAAGCTAGCAGGTAGAGAACCTCTAAGCGCGTGTTGCAGCTGGTGGCGCTATCTCCAGACAGGTGCAGCGAGCAGACGACAGAATCTGGTGTATGGTTGGAAACGCCGCCCTCACTCCGGCCACAAGCCATATTTCGGAGCACCGTGCGTATTCCACGGGGAATTATTTTTATTAACCACACATTTCCTGCTCACCAGTCATCTGAAGCGTGAAAGATATATGAGGAAAAATCGCGTCCCATCCCGGCGCTGTGCGGCGTCACCATAGCAACAATCGCTGACGCTGTGACGTGGCGGCACGGCATTCGGCAACATCAGTGCGTCAGGAGTGGCAGTTCTTGTCACGCCGCTCGACAGTGCGACGCGACGCGATTTTTGCTGGCGTGTGTTTGACGCTTTAATTCATCGAACACTTTCTCGATAAAACGGGGGATGTCTGCTACACAGTAACATTAAAGCATTTTAGATCATAAACAGCAAATGTCATGTTGCTACATACATGTCACATGTCCCGTTGCTACAATATCAAATGGCCACATTGTAACAAGAGCAGCAAAACTCCTAAAAGACGAATGATTTTTGAGCCAAGAGTTTTGCGGTGGTATTCAGTGGTCACCCCGCACGGACCTTACCGTGCTGGTCAGTGGCGTCACAAGGGGGGGGGGGGGGGGGGGGGGGGGCGGACCGCCCCGGGTGCAGCGCTCAGGGGGGTGTCGCGGCGGGCCACGAGAGTGGGGGGGGGGGGGGGGGAAGTCGCGGCGGGCCACGCGAGAGCGGGGGGGGGGGGGGGGGAGGGTGTCGCGGCGGGCTACGCGAGAGCGGGGGGGGGGGGTGGGGGGGAGGGTGTCGCGGCGGACTACCGCCCCGGGTGCCGCTGACCCTCGTGACGCCACTGGTGCTGGTGTTGATCACCCACGTTGCCACGGTCAACGTAAGTTCACGGCTTTCTGGTATCGCGCAAGAAATCGAGATTCAGGAAAACCGATAGAACTAACTTTTCGACAATTTCCAACTACACCCGGCGGCGGAAATGAGCCTTTAGCGTTGTAGATAATAAAATCTAGTCAATGTCACCACTGTAAACTATCAACATTAAAATAAATTAACTTCTCCTGGACTTTCGGTTGTTATTCGTGCAGCTTATTACTGAACAATGGTGTCCCGATGACCAGAGGATTGTCGCCATTGAATGCACTAGCTCCAATTAAATATGGAAGTAAAGAAATAGAGGAAACCGCGAAGCAAATAAGCGAACTTGAAGCAACACACCGCGTCCAAAGCGTTCATCCGGGTTGTCCGCTCGTTACTGAGTCAGTAGCAAGGAAAGCGCCGATAGCCCTTTCTCCTTTTCTCTCATCCGGCGCCGCGCATGCGCGATGGAGTGTGGGCAAGAAGCTCGCCGTCGCCCATAAACAAACCATTGAAATAATAATAATAATAATAATAATAATAATAATAATAATAATAATAATAATAATAATAATAATAATAATAATAATAATATATTTATTATTATTGTGGCTTGTGGGACAGCACCCTACAGGTTATAGTCACAATATCCCCACACAGAAACAGAATCAAGCTCACCATTCAGTATCTACTCTCGAATGAAATAAAATATGATGAAAAAAAAACATACAAATAGGTTCAATAACTACACTGTGATGCAATAAATGAATATGTAAAAATAAAAACGATACACGCGCACACACACTCACGCATAATTGTGTTGTTCAATTGAAATCTTGGAGCACTTGTTTTAGTTCTTTTAAAGAGTTCACACCATATATGGTTTCTGTCAATGCATTGAAGGTTGAAGGCACATAAAAATTGCGAACACGTTTTCCATAGTTCGTGGTGATAAAGGGCACTTTATAGCGTTCGGTCCGACGAAGTGATCTAGACACTATATGAGGCTCTTTATAGTCATCGTTCCAAAAATATTTCAATACAACAGTCTGAATGAATAAAGCATGGAATAGTGGCAAACCTAAAGTTGTTATTTTTTCTTCTTCAGTTTGCGACGATGAACAGTAGACAATACTCTTAAACATTCCTTTCAAAATTGAATCAATTTTTTGGCACCATATCACAGACCCATGCCCAAAAATTGTTATGCCATACCTTAAAACACTGTACGCTAACGCTTGAGCTATCATCTTTTTGGTTGATGTAGGAATTAATGATCTTGTGTTATAGAGTAAGCAGGACACCTTTCTCAGTTTTTTACAGATATAAGACATGTGAAAATTCCATGACAAAGCACTATCAAACTCAATTCCTAAATACTTAATAATAATAATAATAATAATAATAATAATAATAATAATAATAATAATAATAATAATAATAATAATAATAATAATAATAATCTTTATTTGCACAAAGAGCGGGCTGTGTCCTGGAGGGCGGGCGAGGCGAAGCAGAAAGGCGAAAGCCCGCACGCGAGAGCGTCTGCTGGCGGACCTCCCAGGAAACAAAACAATCAAACCAGAGAACAAACAATCAAACAAGCGGGAAACAAACAAACACAAAGTTCGAAAAATTTCCAAGCAATATGAAAGCACAACCTGCAAAACACTCCCTAGGGACGCTGAAAGCCCTCCTCGCCAGAGTCATCCTCCCACCCTCCCTCACTGAGGGGCGACTGGAGAGTCCCCCATCCCCCATCCCGCCGGCGCGACCCCCCCCCCCCCCCCCCCCCCTTCGTGAATGGAGGTTTGTCCCTTCTCGAAAAGGTGCCGTTATGAAAGGGATGGGGGGAGGGGGAGGGGGGGGGGGGCATCGTAACCCCCCAGTAAGGGAGGGCGAATGGGAAAGTGTGACGAGGAGCACTCTCAAACTGGTTGAAGAATATCCCGCAGGTCGGGCCCCAAGCGGTTCGTAGTACTCCTGACCCCCTGGCGAACCACGACAGGGGGCCCCAAGACGTCAGGCAGGGGCGGATTTAGGGGGGGGGGGGGGGGCGGGGGGGGCGACCGCCCCCCCTGAGCTCCCCAAGGTCAACTTTTTTTAAAATAAAATCATTGATATACACCAGCCAGAAGTTTAGTTTTTGGCGACATAGCAAATATTTGGTCAACAAAATAGACCTGGGCAACGTTTCGACCGTGTCATATCTCAGCAGACTCCCGACTCCGACTCCCCCCCCCCCCCCCCCCCCCGCCGAAGGCCTACCACCCCCCCCCCCCCCCCCCCCCCCCCAGGCCTGACCCATAAATCCGCCCCTGACGTCAGGTCAGAGCTACTAGCCGACCCCAGGCCACTCAGCTCGCCGGCCCAGCACGCGCGCCAAGACGCAAGCGCCAACGCAGGCATCGAGGACAAACACCACCCAGCTCACCAGAAGACGAGGCACACACGTCCGCCCACTACCGCGACACCCCCGCACGCGTGGGACATTGGTTGCCCCGGGCTCGCGAGAACGCACGAGATAGAAGCACAGAGTCCTGCCTGTCTTGAGGTATAGGGACACGTATGTCTAGAGGAGCCGCCAGGAAAGCTTCAATTGCAGCTGGGACAAAAGAGTGGCCGTGTCGGAGTGTGCACGCCCGTAGCTGCTCAGGTTGCCCGGAACTCTTGTTGATCCGAACAGCACTCTCTAAATATGTGTCGCACATTGAGCCATCCAGGAGTCGGCACAAAAGTCTGACACGCGCAACGACCCACCGGTGGTCAAGAGAATGCCCGTTCACTCCCCTAAATCGAACCTCGTACGTCTGTGACCTGGCAAGTGGTCAACGGGTGCGCGCCAGGAGCGTCCGTGTTGCACGACACTGAACTCCTTCCAGGCGCTGTGTGAGGTGAGTTTGATACGGGCTCCAGATGGACGCTCAATACTCGAGGCGTGAGAGCATCAGCGCCTTATAGAGGACTTGAACGGCCTCCGGGCCACAAATGCGCGAGACCCTGGTGACGAATCCAAAGGTTCTGTGTGCCTTCGCCACAATGCTCGACACGTGGATGGTGAAGTCGGGAGTGTAGTGAGCGTGACCCACAGAATCTGGAGATATGTAGCCACCGGTACAGGGGTGCCAGACATCGAGTAGGAATCCCGGACAAAAGCTCACCGGACAAAAGCTTACCGGACAAAAGCTCACCCATTTTTTCACAGACCCGGACAAAAGCTCACCAAGGGAAAATTTCATGTTGGTCTTAACACGAGTGCGGACAATTTAGGAGCATGCGTGCGACACTAAAATGCAACGATAAATTAAATGTGACAGGCGCATGGTTTGTTGATTAGAGTAGAAACAAGTATATCGATTCGTTAGAAGTGAATGCAGTCCCTTACTAGCTGCAGCAGTCTTGGTAAATCTGGGTATACCTGGAGGATGGAACCCCTCGAAAATATATTTCAGACGATTCTGAAGGTGCAGAGTGGTTTTTCGCACCCGCTTCTCTGGGGTTCACCTCTCTTGGCTTGTGTCAATGCCGTGGCAACGAGCGCCTGACTTTCCTGCAGGCATTCAATCAGTTTCATGCATTAGTAATGAAGAGGCATTGCGCCTAGCCTTCATATGCCCGTTTAGCGTGACATAAGCACAATAAAAAAAAAACGAGGTCACCAAGGGCGACTTCGCTTCTTCGGTCACTCTTCGGGTTCAGTACCTTCGGTTCACGAAGTTTCTTGGGCGTGGCACAAGGGTGCTCCGGCGTACCTTGAGTCAAGCAAGCTTTATCTTATCAGCTCCACTCAGTTTCAGTTACCTTAACTTTGGTCCCAAATCGTTGCTTCTCTGCCTGTTATGGCTTATCTGTCGACACATTTCCATGGGATGGAATGCCAGTTTTCCCAAAAATGGTGCTATGTCCATTGCCTCCGGGTAGCAATAAAAGAAAAAAGAATGAGGTGGGTGAGCTTTTGTCCGGGTTTGGGAAAAAAACGGGTGAGCTTTTGTCCGGGTGTGGGAAAAAACGGGTGAGCTTTTGTCCGGTGAGCTTTTGTCCGGTGAGCTTCTGTCCGGTGAGCTTTTGTCCGGTGAGCTTTTGTCCGGTTACCATCGAGTAGCATGGGGGCTGCACTCTCCTTTGAGCGCTGAAGCGATGTCGGCGTCAGTGTGTGAGTCCCCGTGCTCTTTTTCGCGTTGGAATGGCTGGTTCTACGTCTTCCTGGCAATGTCTCACTACTTGAGCAGCCTCAGCGAAATTACCGAGGGTCGTTACACCGCAAAACTTCGCGTGAATAATGTGACATGCGGCGATTCGTTCCGCGTGGACGCCGCAGAATGGACGCGCTAAAGCCTGATTCGCATGATGAGATTCCGCTCGCTATTTTCGGTCGCGACGTCACTCGGGCTGCAAAAGCGTGAACCGTAGCTGAGATGGTCGACGTCGATACTGAAAATCACAAGCAGAATCGGATCAAGTGAATCAGACATGACAAGTCGTTGATGGCCACTGATAACAATGATCAACATCTCCTTTATCTAATGTTTACACCGAGCCTTCTTACCCCAACCAACCTTCAAACTTAAAAGTCTTTTGAGGATTGAGGCCTGCACTTACTTCTTATCGCAATTACCGGGCCAACGTTTGGTCTACGGGCCGGTGTCGTTTGAAAGAACGGGCGGCGGACAAAATCTCACCGGAGAAAAGCTCACCGGAGATAAGCTCACCGGAGAAAAGCTCACCGGAGAAAAGCTCACCGCAAAACCGGCTGATGCGGAGAAAAGCTCACCGACCTTTGAGCAGGTGCAGAGAAAAGCTCACCGATTTTTTTTAACTTAGTGGATTCTGCGTTAAACGTGGCAATTTAACACAATCCGCATTCATCACTTCATTAAAAATATATATCCTCTTCTTTTTTATTTTCTTGAAGTTCATTGGGCATATTTACTAATTCCTCAGAAATTAGTAATCGACCATTTTGTATATTAATGAAGCCGCAAGTATAAATTCACAACATGGCACACAGGTAAAAAAAAAAAAAGGCAATTTATTGACAACTGACAGTGCGCCGTCGGTAGCTCTGTTAAATAAAGAGGTTTGTTCTTTGCGAGATAATATGAATAGCAGTATGTGAACCGTTTCAGCTCCAAATATTGTAAAGTGCCTAATAGATAAGTAGGTGTTAGTTGATGTAATCAATGTCGGCTACGCTGTTTTCTTTCTGTTCATTTAACTAACAAAACTTTAGTTACGAGAACAGCTTCGTCCTGTCGTGTTTGTTGTCTTCACTCCGGGTGTAGGACAAAATGGTCCCGGTCAGAATGGTCCCGGTCAAAATGGTCCCGGACAAAATGGTCCCGGACAAAATGGTCCCGGACAAAACGATCCCAAGTGCCAACCCGGACAAAATGGTCCCAGGTGAATTTATCAATACTTTGAGCGCTATAGGACAAAATGGTTTGGTACTTTTATTTTGACACACGTTCAAGGATAATATCAACATTTTCATTATATTCATTTGAAACAAATTTTAAATCCCTTCTATCTATACCATGTCGCTCTGTTTCTCAAAGGTTCTTGATTTCTACCAATATATTCTACGTGTGTAATCAATATCTTTCTATCGCCAGAACCTGTTTTCAAATTAGCGCTATCGAGCTTCAAAACGATATTCGGAATGAAAATCATTATCATACACGTACTACAGGTTCTTGACGTGTTTTTTTTTTTTTTTGTTTTTTTTTTTGTTTTTTTTTTAAATGAACCTGTCGTACCACCGTGTTCTATTTTTGAGAAACAGCATCGCTCTGTCTGAGCATTGTATATTAAAGGAATCAAAAATTGATTTCCCAATTATAGATAGAGTTTTTTAGATTTAGATGGGGTTTATTTGCGGGCCTGCAAACAGCCAAGTGGCCTGAGCAGCAGTGCACTGTCCTGTGCAGAGATACTTGAAAGTATGGCATAAAAACACAATCAGGCGAAAATGTCTGTTTCACCAAAAAAGGCATAGTGAGTCTGTTGCAGACGCGTCATTGGGCAAGTGGCCCGCACATCAGGATAAAACGTATCTCTACACTTTGATGTCCTCCCTGGCGGTACCCGGAACCTCAGAGACATCAGCAGCTGGGCACAATCAAGAGAACCATGCACAATTTGACGCAGGAAGTGCATGTCTTTTGCAATTCGTCTATCGTGCAGAGGCACTAGACCGAGGTGAGTGAGCAGGGAATGGTAATTGTAGAAACGGCGGCGGCCAATATATCGGTCGTATTAAATTCTTAGAAACTTACGCTGCACGTTTTCAATAAGATTACTATGTAACATTGTTACAGAGTTTCAAACCACAGACGCGAACTCGAGGCGTGAGCTAACCAAAGCACAATACAGACATAAAAGACACTCAGAGCGACGAAATTTTTTCGTGAGCCGCGAAATTACACCCAGTTGGCGAAGTCCTTGACCAACAATGCGAGAGACGTGGAGGCGAAAATCCAATCTCGAGTCCACAAAGACACCAAGACCCCGTACATAGAGAACCCGCAGCACTTGCTCTTTAAATATAGTGTAGTCGAAAACTATGCTCCCCTTCATCCTAGTAAGGGACATTACTACAGTCTTTTTTGGATTCAGTTGAAGCCTATTTTTTATGCACCAATGTTGAACGGAGCGGATGTCATTTTGTATCTGAATACAGTCATTTACATTGTCAACCACACGGAAAAGCTTAAAGTCATCGGCGAACATTAGCACTTTCGAGTTTCTGATGGAAGATGGTAGATCGTTAACATATATCAAAAACAGGAGTGGTCCAAGGTTAGAACCTTGGGGTACGCCAGATAACGATGCAAATGTCTCCGACACAGAATTTAAAAATCTAACAAAGTTTTGGCGATTTGAAAGGTAACTTTCAAACCATGTGCAATACAAGGTGCATAGTCCGTATTCTTTTAATTTCAACAAAAGTATCTGGTGGTCAACCTTATCAAAGGCCTTGGTCATGTCAAAGTAGACTGTGTCTACTTTGACATGACCACGGTTGCATACTGCAGGACCACTATGACCGAGGAAAGTAGCTAGGTTCGTCTCCATTGATCTACCCCTGAGGAATCCGTGTTGCAAAGGTGAAATTTTTTGTTTAAAATATGAGTACAAGCGTTCATACATCACCATCTCAAAAACCTTTGAGAAGCCACAAAGAAGAGACACAGGGCGGAAATTATTGACATTACAAGGATTTCCTGACTTGAAGACTGGTATTACGACTGAAACTTTCCACCGAGAAGGATAAACCCCATACTGTAAGGACAGATTAAATATATGTGTCAGTATAGGTATAAATATTTCAGCACATCCTTTGATAACAAAATTAGGAATGTCATCACAGCCAGTTGAAAGTTTTGGTTTGAGCTTCCGTATCTTGCACATCACCTCGTCCTCGGTTACACTGTGGTATGCTAAGGAGTCAGCAAAACCCTCAAATTCAAAATTATTAGGCATACTGTCACGTTCCGGAAAGCAAGAGCTAAAGTGATTAGCAAATGCTTGGCTCACTTTTGTGGTTTGCATAAAATCTTATCGTCAATTTTTAACACAGCGTATTTATTACATAGACCACTTAAGAGACAAGAAGTCGACGCTGCTGAAGCGAAGGCTTAATACGAAAATGTATTCATATGACCCACACCCCTCAAAAAGTCGTTCAAGGGACGGAGCCCTTGCACGTACTGTGTGCACAGAGTTACAAGCCGCTGCTAATATCCATCAAGAGTAGAAAATACAAAGAACCTGCAAACAGCAAATAAATAATGCCACACTGGGACCATTTTGTCCGGAATGGCAGTTGGGACCATTCTGTCCGGGACCATTTTGTCCGGGACCATTTTTTCCGGGACCATTTTGACCGGGACCATTTTGACCGGGACCATTTTGACCGAATCCCCTTCACTCCGTCGTCGTCATGTGAGCGGTTTTCATCATGTATAACGTTTACCAACTCGCCCTATTCGCTACCTTACAGAAAACTACTTCTTATATAGGTCACGAGTAACAACGGTGCCAGTGTACAGCTCGGAATGTCATGAATGGCTCACCGTAGAAGGTCACTATCACAAAAAGGAAACATGTCGAAACCCCAGCACGAACGGCTAGAAAACGTGCATGTCCATGGAAGAAAGAAGCCTCGATATCTACTCACTGTCTTATCCTGTTTTCAAAGGTTAACAAAAGCTTCCAAGAGAATTTCAGACACCGCGTTGTTGCGCATGAACTTTCGGATTTTCGGCATTTACGGTTTGGTTTAAGGTTTTAGGCAGACATTATTAAGTTTTTGAACTTTTTCCTCTTCGTCAAGTTCATAAAGTTCTCAGTTAGGCTTTCGTTGCCCAGAGAGAAAGCCACAGAAAACACTCGCCCGCAATTATTAATTTGGGAAAAATTTACCCAATAAGCTTACGAAAAATACACAAAATGGCATTTTCTTTTTTACAAAGCTGACGAATTTTAATGAAAATAAATTGATATATGTTACGCATACTCCAACAGCCTCCATATAAAAAGAAGAAAAAACATCGGTGAGCTTTACTCTGCGTACGCCCAATGGCCGGTGAGCTTTCCTCCGCATCCGCCGGTTTTGCGGTGAGCTTTTCTCCGGTGAGCTTATCTCCGGTGAGCTTTTCTCCGGTGAGCTTTTATCCGGTGAGCTTTTCTCCGGGATTTTGAAAGAACAGACGACAAGCAGAAACGTTTGAAAGAGCAGACGACAGTTCGAACGATCAGGCGGCCGTTTGAACTTGAAGACGCACTGAACGTAGTCCGCAGGTGGTTCGTACGATTTGACGCTTTTCCCGCGTTCGTGTTGGAACAAAACAAATAAATCTTATGGCCAATTCACAAGTATCCGTGAATTCAACCCAGCTGCTTCCTGCCCAAGCAATCGTGGTCCTACGGCGTCTGGTTTTCTCGTTTCACGGCACATATCCACGTTATCGGACGAACCGAGCACATGAAAACTGACCTTCAGACCTTTCTCGACTCTTTTGGTACAGCCTCCGTTGCGACGTTTTGACGAGAATGCAGGTTTTTGCCTGGTTTCTTTCAAAAAAACGCAGGAATGCACGTCCCGCATTGTGACTTACAGTTCCACCCACAGCCCCAGACCGGAAGTGCGCTCGACGCGTCACCACCGCGCCGTGACGTAACAGAGTTGAGTTCGAATGTTGTCAAGGAAGAGATGCATGAACGAAGAAGAAAAGTTCTTTCAATATTCACAATTCCTTCAGCCGGCGTCGCATTGCAAATAATTATTCTGATAGAAAGTGCTCCTCGCCAAATACCTCACAATGTGCTATCGCTATACTCCATTGCATTTGGCGGAATTTCTTTTTGCCGACGCCTAAACAGCCATTCACTAATGGTAAAAAAACTGAGTCTCAGTTTTGTGTCTAACATGGGCATGCAGTTTTGTCCACTATCTATCGGCCGCGCACCCAAATAAACAAGTTAGAAGTAAACTTTTCTAGAACAAGGCCTAATCCGGCATCAATTGGCACACCACAGGCCACCTGTGCTTTCGAAGTGCTTTAAAAAAAAAAAAAAAAAAAAAAGATGGAATCATTTGGCAAGCAAAAATCAGCACAGAACGTAGTGTCCCACATTGTCGCTTCTCGAAGGAAAGGTTATTACGTACGGCAAGGATCTATCAACACTTCCTGTAAAAGCTGTGCTCGCACAAGCTTGCCTTTCTTGTCTCGAACACGCAAGCCTAAAAAAAGAAGCGGACCTACATCCGTCTCGCCTGGTTATGTTCAGAATGTGTAAATAATCCTTCCCGCTTGACAGAATGTCAAGAGAGTCCTCATCGCTTGCTGTCAGGATGTCCAAACAATTCTCTCCGCCGCTTGTGGTCTGAATGTCCGAAGAATCCTTCCCGCTCCTTCTAAGGATGTCCAAAGAGTTCACCCCGCCTGTGATCAGAATAATAAAAAAATCCTCCCCGCTTGTGTTCAGAATGTCCAAAGAATCCTCCCCGCTTGTCAGGATGTCCAGATTAATGTTCAAAGAATTCTCCTAGCTTGTCAGGATGTCCAAAAAATAATCCCCCCTTTTAGTCAGAATGTCCGAAAAATCCTCATCGCTTGTGGTCATTGCCCAGAATGTCCAAAGAATGTTCCACGCTCGTTGTCAGGATATCCAAAGAATCCTCCTTACTTGTGATAAGAATGTCCAAAAAAGCGTCCTTCTTGACAGGATCTCCAAAGAATCCTCCCCGCTTGTGGTTAGAAGGTCCAAAGAATCCGTCGCGCTCCTGGGGAGAATGTCCAAAACATTGTTCCCGCTCGTGGTCCGAATGTCCGAAGAATCCTTCCCGCTTGTGGTCATAATGTTCAAATAAACCTTCTCGCTTGTTGTCAGAATGCCAAAAGAGTCCTCCCCGCTTGTTGTCAGGATGTCCAAACAATCATCCCGGCTTGTGGTCAGAATGTCCAAATAATCCACCCCGCTTGTTGTCAGGATGTTCAAAGAATCCTCCCCTCTTTTGATCAGAATGACCAAAAAATTCTCACCTCTTGTGATCAGAATGTTCAAATAATCCACCCCGCTTGTTGTCAGGATGTCCAAAGAATCCTCCCCTTTTTCTATCAAAATGACCAAAAAAATCCTCACCTCTTGTGATCAGAATGTCTAAAAAATAATTCCCGCTTGTGGCCAGGATGTCCAAAGAATCTTTCCTGATTGTGATTGAAATGTCCAAAGAGTTCTTCCTGCTTGTGGTGAGAATGTCTAAATAATTCTTCCCGCTTGTGGTCGATATGTCCGAAGAATCATTCCCGCTTCTGGTCACGATGTTCGATCCTCCTCGCTTGTGATCAGAATGTCCAAAGAATCCTTCGCGCTTGTGGCCAGAAGGTTCTTAAATCTCCCTAATTGTGGTCATAATGTCCAAAGAATTCTTGCCGCTTGTGGTCAGGATGGCCAACCCCGTGTCCCCTGCAGCCAGGATCAGGTGTCATAAATTGGCACTTGGTTCTCCCCCTTTTTCTCGAAACGGCTCTAAACCGGCCGCGTACCCCGAAACGTACTATTCGCAGCGTGCTATCACCCAATGCCCCGACGGAAGAGTGAGCAACTGTCGTCCTCACAACAGTACAACAATAAGTTTACTAAAACAAATTAGCTGGAGGCTCTCTAACTAAGAGCCATCTTTTTTGACCAGTTAACGTGTGAAGGCTAACATTCGCTCCTCTCCAGGGGTGGACGCACGTATTTCTTGAGGGTGGGGGGTCAGGTGTTGGTCAGCGTATCATATGTTTAAGACCCCCCCCCCCTTTCCCCCCCCCCCTTTCCCGTTTCCACTCCTTAAATTGTTACACATGCCGAATTCAAGAGGGTGGTCAAGACATCCGGACCCCCCTCTGAATCCGCCCCTGCTCCTCTCCTTGTTGATTTCATTTCGCACCACCACGGAAGAGAGAGAGAAAGTGTGTGTGTGTGTGGGGGGGGGGGGGGGGGGGGGAGCTGCTCTTGCACGAATTTCGAGTGACTGGTTAATCTTCTATAATCTGCTAGAGGGAGACTAGCGACGTCTGCGGGCAAGGCTAGGACACACATGAGAGAGTCCCGGTGAGAGGGGAATTCCTCCTTCCCCTTTTCTGCGGTGGTGACCGGAGGGCCGGAGAGCTGACGGGATGACGTCAGCACGCGATTTCGCAAGCCGACGCTACGCGCGGTCTACGAAAACTTTCTAATGGGAACAATCGAGCAGCGTCAACAGCTCAAGTCAATGGGCCTTTTCTGTTTATGACTGGTTCAGCGATGATAGAGCACGTACAGAAACATGACGAACACAGTGACTGTGCGCTTTTGACGTTGTCCGATTGGTCCCATCAGTTCGTGGCGTAGGCTCCGCCACGGCCGGGCGTAAGGTGAAAAGGAGTAGGATTGTATTTCCACTCGCCGACTGGCTCTCTCAGCACCCGTTGTCAAGTGTCACATCATCCCACAATCTAAAAAAAAAAAAGAAATCCATTAGATAAATTTTTTTCTTTCAGCCTCTTCCCTATTCCCCCTCCTCCTCGTTTTGCGTATTCACGTTTTCCTTACCAAACGGAACGCACTATTTTGTTTCAAAAACAAATGCCTAAAATGCGCGCTTTTTTTTTTTTTTGTCCAGATTTTTTTATAAGTAATTTGCATTGGAGGCCTTTAGCGCCAGCATCAAGTCGGCATAGTCATGGCGGCCACTAAAAGTAATGAAATGGGTTAATTGGTTGTACATAGAACTTAAATTTTGGGGGGAATGATGTATTTGAAGAATTGATGCTCGATCTCAGTATGGTCTAGACAGCGATTTAAAACAATTTTGTTTTTGTTTTTTGCGCCAGGACCAAGTCGATAATCATTGTGTCCACAAAAGGTAATGAAGTGGGTTAAAAGCAACGTTACTAAAACACTCAGTTGGGAAACTGCCATAGAGACTGCCCTGAAAAAGTGTCCCCGATCTGTTCTCGCGAACCGAGCTAATGGCGCCATTTCTCCCGCAGCGGCCACTCGAGGAACCGCACGTTACTTCCATTTTGAATATAATCGGCCAGAGCAGATACAGTGGAATAGGTTACAGGGGTGCCACCCCCATCTCCCCAGCGGACGCGCCGCGAAAAAGTGTCCCCGATCTGTCCTCGCGAACCGAGCTAATGGCGCCATTTCTCCCGCAGCGGCCACTCGAGGAACCGCACGTTACTTCCATTTTGAATATAATCGGCCAGAGCAGATACAGTGGAATAGGTTACAGGGGTGCCACCCCCGTCTCCCCAGCGGACGCGCCGCGTCTTAATAACCGAAGTTAAAATGCACCTAGGTCGGGACGTGCTACCTGAAAGCGCCGCTGAGGCATGGTCGTATAAAAACAATATTAAATAATATGCCGCAAAACCTTGCAAACTAAAGATTTTAAAAACATCACGCGCCCTTCATTTTGTACTAATCTCTAATAAATATCATACAAAAAAAGTATTTTTCGTTTGTTTTTACGCAAAAACATGCTTTATAAAAGCTCAAGGTGACCACAGTACAGACAAATGATAAAGAGTGGCGCTGTTATCGCATTTAGCTCGGTCTCGGTGGACGCCAGCGGCCCAGGTTTCGACGGCGAGTTTCCCAACTGAGTATTCTAGTAACGTTGGCTAAAAGTGACCCATTTCGTCACTTTTAGTTACAATGTTTCTACCACCAGAAACGCAAATTTAGAAAGCTAATTAAACAGTTTTGGCAATTAGATAACTAACTGACCATTCCGCCTCCTGTGGGACCAGTGCTAAAAAAACGAAACCCTAGATGCAAGTTCTCTTTCTTTTTAACAATTCTGGACCTATTAAGGCTGCGGTCCCACGGCAGCCATCTTGAACAAGGCGTTAGTTCAACCAATAGATGGCGACACGCACCCGTGGGGTGGCCGAAACCTTGGTTCACGGTGGGATGGCTTGAGCACCATCACGTTCCCCTCGTGGCCTTGCTCGCGCCGCTGCCAGCTGTGCTCAGCTGGCTCAATAGCGTGGCCCAGCAAACGCATGTATGCGAGAATGTCAGGCTGGGTATAAATTGTTCTCTGATATAGGGAGATGCGGTTCGGCGGTTGCCACGACCTTTCGCAATAAATCTTACCAAGAAGGAATCAATTGTTGATTGACGTGTCAATATTCTTTCAATGAAAACTTCTGCAGGAATGCACGCTCAGTAGACTCAATCTTCCAAGACACCAGTGGAAGCGGACATCAAGTAAACTGCTTCGCAATTTACGGTACTTACTTCACCATTATAATGACGACCGAAAAGAGACATAACGAAATATTGTGTTTCATGGGATCCGGAAGATCTTGTAAAGGTTGTTACATTATAGTTCCCAGAAGACAAACGCCGTTGCAATATTTTCGGAAGTACCGATATAATGTTGTAAGTACAGCTTAGGAGGAGTATGATGAAAACCATCAGAATAAATAGGAAGACGTTTATTTGCAATGAAGACGCTATGAATGAACGGCGTTTAGCGACGGCAAGTTATGAGCGTTCGGGAATTTATAAGTTCAGGTGATTGCTAACTATGGACATGCGGACAATGACGACCTGTTTTGTCGGGAGATGGAGTAGCGGTGATGACCTGATATCGGACGACTCGTGGCAGACGAACAAGCAAGTTTCTTCTCAGCGAATGGTAAGCGTCCAGTGTCAAGCACAGCACGTGGCTACCGACGTTGTCGACGTTTCGAACACTTACCACTTTCGGCAAAAGTGCTGGCACCTGGGCTAATTTTGTGGAAAGAGTCGAAGGCTTCCTCGAGTCCAGCGCCATCATGAACTGTAACTGAAAACGATCCACTATTCAGTCTGTGGGTGGCGAAACATATCCGCATCTGCGGAGTCATGGTCGATGCGTACTCTAAGTGGTTGGAAGTTTACACGATGCCTGCCACGACGTACAAACGCGTCATTGACGTTCTACGCTCTTTTTTCCCTACTTTTGCCCTACCGAAAATACTTTTCTCTGATAACGCGGCAAATCTTGCTTCAAATGAAATAAACAAGTTTTTGAGAAAAAAAAAAAAAAAAAAAAAACCCGAAAGACCGGTATCAGGCATCACATTAGTGCACCATACCATCCTGCAACTAACGGTCAAGCAGAACAGATGGTGTGGGAAACAAAAAAAGCCCTCTTGAAGCTTACGGAAGTAAGTGAAGAATCGCCAGGGTCTTGTTCCAGCACCAAGCGACGGTCTCATCTTACACGGTAAAAACACCCGCCGAAGCAATGTTCAGCGGACGAAGAGCCACACCCCTCGATCTCATATGATACTATGGCCATGAATGAAGATCGAGAGATCCCCAGATCGGGAGTAATGGCAGATTATTCGGTCGGACAACTCGTCTACGTGAGGAATTTCAGCGGAAGACGGACCTTCCATGTAAAACTTGAGTAGAAAAGGCTCTATGTTGGTTGACAAGAAGGTGTCATCCCTCTGAATACGTTGGATATCGATGCCCTTGAGTGTAAATATAACGAAATCACAAAACTCTCTTTGTGTATTGCGTAACTGCCCTTGTATTTGGTAGTAGAGGCTATGGTGGTGATTTGGACCTTTCACGCCAGGCTCCTTTTTCTTATTTTTCGCCTCATACTCCTTTGCGGTTTCAGTAGGCTTCAAGAATCTTTTGGAACGGGGACACTTTACGTCAATGAGGCCATTTGTTCCAAGTAGTCAGTCAGAGAATGCTGCTAGAAATCCGTCGTTCATATTAACGAATAAGCCGCACTTTTGCACATTGCAGTTTTCCTGTTCCACGTACAGTTGTAAAGCAGCATCCTCATTGATTCTACCATATTCTGTTGCGGGTGAAGAAAGGTCTTTGGGTACACGATACTTGAAACAAGTCTGGCACTGTACGTTGTGGTTCGACACCCACTAATATCGTAGTCCTTATAGAGCCTCATAATTTAATCATTACCTCGTCACCTCATATTGCTCTTCATCAACAGTAAGTACAATAGGCTACCGCCATATTACAATCCAAGAATTGAAAAATTTAGTCCTTCAATCCTTCTATATGTTTATTATTTATATAATGTTATTACGTTACATTACCTCGAGACGATCGACGTCCATCGTCGATCT
>JABSTQ010006477.1:0-18070 GCA_013358835.2 Ixodes persulcatus | reverse complement strand
CTCGGTGTCGCACCACTTCTGCAAAACATCACTGTAAAATTGCCAGTAAACTTGCAAAAATGACACCTATACAATTATCTTGCAGAATATTACCTTATTTAGTAACAACTGTGTCAATATGCATTTAAAAAAGAAACCTCAACCTTTTTTGCCTGAAATACAAAATATCAACTGTTAGGTTACTGATATACATATACATATTGTTACTGAATGTTTAAAAAAGATCGGCGAAAATTCGGCTTAGTTAAATCCTAAGATTCGGCACCGAATTTTCGATTCGGCAAAAGTTTGGCCCCTCACTAGCATCTAGTCTCGCTGTTTCAAGATAATCTGCAATTCACAAAATTCATAGTCACCCAAGACAAATCATCCTAAAAAAATGTGCTTCCTCTTGGAGGTCATGGGAAACTCGAACAGCTATGAATGGGCAATATGCAAAATAGCAGTGTCCCTAGTGGTTCAGGTGCACTCTGGGAGCAGGAGACTGTCAACGGGTAGTTTCGGTTTCACTGGGTCGTGCATCTGTTGTGCTATTGTCTCCGCACTACCATTGCTCATGTTGTTGTGGATGCTCCACACTTGCGCACGATGCAGTAAGTACCCTTTGCTTCTCGTTGCTACATATTGGTTGCAGCGAATAACGAAACAATTAGGATTTTTTCTGACACGGGGGACGAGCAAAAACGCCATAACGGTGAAGTCAAGTGAATGCAGATCGACGAATGCCGAACGCCGTGCCAGCTCACCGCGTGCATTTGTTTGCAACCTTGAGAACAGCCACTGAGACTAGTACTCTGTTTCTATAACACCCTTGTTGCTGCGGCCAATTTTTACACAGCAACGTACCAAAGGGCGCAAGTTTGCACTTGAACATTCTCGTACAGCGAGCTTCGTCATGTATTGTGTTAGCCCAATTGCGAATAGCGATTGGCGAAGCAAGGGCATTATAAAATGAGTGCTAGTCTCAGTGGATGTTTTCGAGGTGGCAAACAAATGCACGCAGCAAGCTGGCACGGCATTCGGCGTATGTCGCTCTACGTTCACTTCAGTTCACCGTTGGAACATTCTCGCTCAAAACCCGTGCCAGCAAAATTAATTGTTTCATTACTCGCTGTGTCAGATTTGTAGCGACAAGAAGAAAAGGGCACTTAGTGCATCGTTCACAAGTGTGGAGCAATCCACGACAACGTGAGCAACGGCAATGTGGAGACGATAGCAGACGACAGATTCACAACCCGGCGAAACCGAAACTACTTATTGACAGTCTCCTGCTCCCAGAGTGCACCATAACCGCTAGGGGCGCTGCTATTTTACTTATTGCCCAGTGGCTCCAATAGCTCGTAGCGTCCGCTGCAGCCAGTTGTAAGGTGAAACGGAGTATGGAAATATTTGCACAGAAGCGCCGCGAAGATGGCAGCCAACAAAACCCCCGAGTGTTCTTGATGAAAAGTTATGCAAATGGATTACAACTTTGAATTGGGCAATAGTAAGTTGTCACTTGGCTCTAACGGCTAACAATACATTTGTGTGAAGACCGACCATTGGACAATGCATTCTTTACTTTTGTGGTGAGAAAAAAAATGGTTCTATACCCAGTATAACAAAAACACTTTTATTCAGTCGCAGCGATCAGGGCACAGGAACCCGGAAAATGTGTCGCTGGCGATCGGTCCCTAATCGTTCTCACCATGCAGGAGGGCAGTGGTCGCCTCTTGCTCTGCCCCAGTCGCAGTCACAACCACAGCATCCACTGCCTATAGGCAGCGTACCAGAAGCACCTGAAACATCATCCATTGATTGAATGTAAGAAAAAAAACACCACTTTAATTAACCACAGTAACTGAAGCAATGACCACACTGATCAGATGTAAGAAGCAATACTCTATACTCTCAAGTGTACACGGCTTGTGTTCGTTTCCCTGGGAGCCAATAACATATTGTGCTGCTTTTATGTTTCCTTTCGCTGTGCATGTGATGCATCTGCCAACGAACAGCTAGTCGGTACAACAGACTAAACACTGCGGAGAAGTGAGCTTGTACTGTATGCCAAGCACAGCACAGATGTCGAGACAACCTTGCTCCGGAAGTATGATCCACCATGAGCTCTGCAAGAAAGCCGAATATGGTAAGGATGGCGAGAAGACGATCCCATATTTTTTGCGAAAGAAGCTTCTGTAAAGGGAACAATTCAGCCAATTTCATGAAGTGATCAGTCACAACAGGAAGATACTGATTACTGTACGGATTATGAGGGAACGATCCCATACGGGTCGCAGGCAGCAATCTGCCATGGAGAGTGGCTTACGATTGGTTGCATAAATCCTGGTAGGTGACCTTCGTGTGGCTTTGACTTCTGACATCCTGGACAAGTGTGGGCATACTTCAGTATATCCTGCCTGATTCCTGATCAAGTCTCGACATGGCATAACTTATTGCAAGTCATACTGCTGCTGCTGTGACCTGATGAGGCTGAATCATGGAAGTGACTGATGAACGGCGTTCAAAGTTTCACAATCCTGAAAGGCGAGCCATGGGCGGCATCGTCTGCTTGAAAAATGTAGCTGAGAAAAAGTCCATTCTCTCTCGGCAACTATGAGTCGTACCTATCGTTGCTCTCGGTGCGGCCTACCCTTTGTTCTGCAAGCTTCTCGCACACCCGTAGACTGAGTTTCCCCTCCCACTGTGCCTTGCAAAGTTCTCTGATCACCAATGTCCCCCATTCTGACTGATGTGTCGGCCACAATGCCAGTTATTCCCACCAAAGCATGTTCGTCCTGAGTGGGAAGGACCTGCAAAGGAGCACACGAGAGCACATCTGCCGCAACAAAACTCTCTTCTTGAATGTAGTTGCTTAGTGGTATGCCTGTAATGTCGGAGCTCATTGTGCGAGACGTCCGACTGGATTCCGCAAATTATTTGGCCAGGAAAACACTTGATTGGTCTGGATCTGAAAGTATGTGCCATTGAAATACATGTTAAATTTTTTTAGGGCAAAAATAACGGCGACACTCCTTTTCCATTGCGTAATAGTAGTGTTTGGCCGCTGTCGGCATGCGGCTGGTGAAGGCAACTGGCCGAAGAACACCGTTGTGTTCCTGAAGCAGGACTGCACCAAGGCCAGAGTCGCTGGCATCAGTCTGAACATCAGTCTGGACTCTGCAACACCGCAGAGACGTAGCCTCGATCAGGCTCTTCTGCCTAATGATGGGTGCTGGCCACCCTGACGTGCCTTCCCCACCTCGCCTCAACAAGCGAACTGGCCGGCTACAACCTCCACTTTCACGAACTTTGCGCCACAAGACATCGTGCCTAATGCGTGCTGCAGAAATTTGGAGGTCACTCCCACACCACCTCACGGAGTCAATCCCCTGCAACCGTGACGACATCCACGAGTTGTGTAGAACAGTTACTCGGACCATAGCATAATCACCTGTGTGTGTGTGTGTGTGTGTGTGTGTGTGTGCGTGTGCGTGCGTGTGTGTGTGTGTGTGTGTTTTCCTTTTCTTTTTGCCTAGACTCGTCCTCCTCATAGCGTCGTCCGGTTGGTGAAAGGGGCACAATATGTGTATGGGCGCATGCCTTTCCCTCCTCACCTGCACACCGAACGGCACCACAAACGTTTAAGTGCAATAAAGTACTATCACTATCACTATCAAACAGTTTAAAGAGGCCCGGAAACTAACGAAGCGAAGTCGGTGATTGCCTTCGAGAGCCGAGGGAAAGCGTCTTGTTGCTTTCGTCTCCAATGCCAATTTTCTCCTTTGCACGAAAGCAAATGCAAAGGGCTAGCTATCTTGGCACAGTGTGGGACAAGTTGGCAATAACATCCAATCGATCCTAGAAAGCATTGCAAGCTCTTCACGTCTTGCGGCTGCGGGCAATCGGTTATCGCGCACATCTTGTCCTGATTGGGGTGAAAAACTCTGGTTAACAACAGCAAAGCCAAGAAGGTTCATTTTCTTTTCAGGGTGAACTGTCAAGTTGGCAGATTGCATCTGCTCGAGGACAATCCTAAGTTGTTCGAGGTATTTCTTGAAAGACTGGGGAAAATTACTTCATTCATATACGCCATCACAAACTTGCTCTTTGTATCATCGACACCAATGTCCATTTGATGTTGAAAGGTATCGGGCAAATTTGATAGGCTCGAACACTCCCTTGTGATAGGTGAAAGCGGTTGTCGAAACCTCCTCTGGGTCTATCTCGATTATCCTCGACTGCAGTCAAGCGTTGTGAACACTTTCGTGTTGTCGATCGCGTACATGATCGATTCGATCAAGGGAAACTGGTATGAATCTCTCACCGTTGCAGCGTTGAGGCTGCGACGGGAGAAGCCCAACGATTCTGGGAGTTACAAACAGCTCCGGTGTCGATCCACTCCTGTAGTGCTGCATTCAGGAGAGCTCGTACATGGATGATGAGGGGCTTTGGGTTGCACCGCAGTTGGTCTAGCGTCGCCAGTCTCGATTCGATGCAGCAGCACATCAGTCTTTCCCGGAACTTCCGTGTAGTACATTGGTGGAAATGGCTGCAAGATGCTCTCTAGCTGTTGTTTTTGTTTCCTGGACGCTGGACGCACCTGCAGGGCGTCTCAGACACCGGCAGGAAAGGCACACAGAACCCCGACGACAGTCAAGGGGGTTCAGGGCGAGGGGCAAGTAGGCGAGGTTGGCACAGACCCTTTCAGGAAGGTGTCAAGTCGGAGTTGCTCGTTCTTGGTCGACGCATGTGGAGAGTACCCACGCACAGGACGGCTCGGAGGCTTCTGCAGCTGGGGGCGGGAGGCCTGTAGTCCACGCAAGCCGCGATGGTTTCCTACACGAGGTCTTCAATGGTGTCGTAGTTGGACCCATGAAGATACATGTTGTAACAGGGGTGACTGACGAACAATGCGAGTAACCCTCTCGGACTCGAGAGCAGTTTGCACTGCTCGGTTGAGCAGTTCCTGCATGACCCTAATATACTACACAAGGCTTTCTTCTGGGTTCTGTGTGCGACACTCGATTTCCCGCTGGACTTGTACCCTGGTGCCAGGAACTCCTCTCGGAAGCTGCGGCGGGACGCCTCTAGAGATGGAAATAGAATGACTAATACCCGTGCCACATGGGCAACTCGAATGCCATTTACAAATAATGACATTCGTGTGATTGACGAATCGGCTTGCGATCTGTCGCGCGTGGAACGCCCCATGCTCGAAGTGTCGCATGCTGATTGGCCGATCGTTCAAATGTCATTCGTTGTAAATGGCAGTCGAGTTGCCTGTGTGGCATGGGTATAAGGCTATACGCACGACATTGTGTACCTTGACCGGAAGTGGCTATACGCACGACGCGGAGAGCTCACGCTGGATAGAGCAAATATCACTGGGAGCTCGTTAACCCCCCCCCCCCCCCCATTGCGTTCACGTCGCCTTGCTGCGACAGTATGCGGCTGCTAATTACAAAACTACCGTATTTACTCGAGTACTAGCCGCACTGTTTACGAAGAAAACCGAGGGTTCGCTTTTCCGCGGAGCACGCAGTTTGCCAATCACCGCGATCGACAGCATGATTCCAGCTGTTTACAAGACAGAGATAATGTTTTCGTGCGAAGATACCATCTGTGAAGATTGCATTTGTAAGGAGAATCAAATTCTCGATCTGGTTATTCGCTATGTTATTTATGCGCAATGCAATGATTGGCTGTATATGTGTTCTGTGGGAAAGTAGATGGAAGGGCCTTGTTCATAAATAGTGCAGCTATTACTCGAGTAAATACAGTAATTGCCATTTAGCCCCCCCCCCCCCCCCTCCCCCCCCTTTGCGGCATCCAGCCGGCAACCAAAGCTCCGCTGTCCCCCATGCACCTCCGGAAAGGGAGGGATTATACCATTTAGTTGAGCGAAGGTTCGTCGAAAACATTCATTCTTTTCACTGTTAATCATAGAAAAGAAATGTAAATATTGCCAAATGCCTCAACAAAACAAAATGTTTGAGAAAAGAAAGAAAAAAGGTAAGCCCACAAGGGGGGTCGAACCCTGGTCTGCTGCGTACGAGGCAGGCACGTTACTACTCTATGCTACTTTACAGCTTCGGAAATTTAGTTTTATACGAGAACCCAAACGTTTCGCGCCGTGCGTATAGCCCTTTCTGGCCGAGGTGCAGTCAATTAGAATCTGCAACACCCACCATCGTCTCGCACTCGCCGGCAAGGCAAGGGGGAAGATCCGCTTCAGCACGTAGGCATCCGAGGCGCTACGCGTCCGAGGCGCTGGACGCTCTTGCGTAGACGCCCAGCACCGCCACGAAGTCGGCGACGGACTTGCGGTCGTCGAGCCCCTCGGGCTCGCGTTGCCGCTGGCCGCC
Source organism: Ixodes persulcatus (assembly GCA_013358835.2). Lineage (NCBI taxonomy): Eukaryota > Metazoa > Arthropoda > Arachnida > Ixodida > Ixodidae > Ixodes > Ixodes persulcatus. The sequence goes on along the minus strand of JABSTQ010006477.1, from coordinate 11,726 downwards.
GGTCCCGCCCGTGACGGCTGCTAAATGCTCCGTCACCAACTCGAGGGCGGTAGACATGCGGTCATTGAGGGATCTCAACCGACGACGGACCGGTGCCCAACTCCGACTCCGTGTCGCTGGAGGAGTCCTCATCCTCGGCTCGCAGCTTGGGAGGCATGGGCAAGAAAACGAAAACGCACGGCAAACAAGACAAAAAGAAACGGAGACGTAAAGCCAACATTAAAAAAAAAAACAAAAAAAAAAACAATTTATCGCTAAGTATTGAAAGGTATCCCGTGCGGACGTGCGGCAAGAAAAACGGGCGCCGATGATTGGAACGGTGTCGACGCCGATCGCAAGTTTCACGATCGGTAAATCGTACTCACTTGTTCCTCGTCGCCCCGCATTTTCTTCTGCCCATAGTGGCGTCTAATGTGTAAAGCGAGTCGTAGCACACCCGTGTTGAGGCACAGCGAGTCGAAATCCAAGTGGCTCGTCACGCAGCGCGCCGGCCCCCTGCTGCTTGCGTACGGCGGCGGGTACACCCGGCGGCAGACAACCGGACGACGACCTCCATCGGCATGCAGCAACCGCATTGGCACCTTAAAACAGAAAACCGGCATCAACTATACATGCGAGTTTTACAATAAAGAGCGTATCACCTATCAGTCTGTGTTGCGGAGCCGCTCGGTTCCGTCGCCGAGTGCGCTCTTCTCTTTTGCATCCGGAGTCCGGTGTCGATGCCGAAGACGCTTCGCTGGCTTCGCAGCGCCGTGGAATGCCGTCGTCTACGTTTGCGGCGCGTTCGAGGCGTCGGCGTCGCGCGTAGAAGCGGCGTCGTACGGGATGAACCTGATATCTGCCGTCCGCCGAAGAATTCCCATACGACGACACCACATTCGATGAACGTTTTAAAATGAGTCCGTCGAATACGCACACATTCGAAAATATCAGTCCGCCGAATACGCGCACATTTCAAAATCAGTCCGCCGAGTACGCGCGCATTTCAAAATCAGTGCGCCGGGACTCGTGATTGGCTGGCGCACGCCCTTCCCTGCTGCCTTCCCGTCCGACAGCGCCCCTGACGGCGTGCGCCTAGGCGCAGAACAGCGATCTTTGATTGGATTTTTAATAGGGAAATCGGCCGCCCTTGAATGTAATTTTAGGATTTTTAGGATGCTTAGAGCCCGTGGATTGCGTTATGACAATAAATAGACGATCTCAAAATCCACTTGAGTGCCCCTTTAAGAGCTGTCCCACGAAGTCTGCCACCATCGGTGTCACTTTTTTATTTATTTTTTAAAGCAATTAATCTATATATAATATTGGTTTGGGTCGACTCAAAATTTAAAAAAGTGAGAGTTAAACGTCGGGAATTCTCTATATCGGCAAAAAAATGAAAGTCGAATTGATTACGCGTTTCCGTATGGTTTCTTGCTTGTCTGTCTTGTCGGCAATGGGTTTTGATGGTCACTTCCTTGGAGCTGTTTCTTTCAGTAAATGTTCAGTTGCCTCGGCGCTTTCAGTGAATTTTCAGTTCTCGGTGTAAGCGCTTTCGGATGCTCTGTTGTCAGTGTAAGCGCTTATCTCCTCAACTGTCATCCTCATTTTTTTGTATGTCCGTTATTTTATTTTTGTGTTTAGAGCGATCGATTATTGTGAACAAATATCTTGTCCAACTTTCCCTTTTCCTCCTAGATGAAATTTATTAAGTGTGTGTGTGTGTGTGTGTGTGTGTGTGTGTGTGTGTGTGTGTGTGTGTGTGTGTGTGTGTGTGTGTGTGTGTGTGTGTGTGTGTGTGTGTGTGTTTGTGCGCGCGCAGGCGTGTGCATGTGTGTGTGTGTGTGTGTATGCTTGTCTGCGGGCGCGCGTGTGGGTGTATGTGTGTGTGTCTGCGTGTACACCCTATGTGCGCATGCGTGTGTACATGTGCCTATGTGCGCATGCGTGTGTGTCTGCGTGTGTGTGAGCTTGAGCGTTTGTGTGTGTGTTTACATGTATATGCATGTGTGTGTATGAGAGTGTATTTGTGTAATTAGTTTCATTTCGATATTTGAGCTTTTCGGATAAAAAAAGTATACATAAATTGTATTTATAAGAAGAAAAACTAATTTCCGCATTATAAATGGCTTAGTCGGTAGAAAAAAATATCACAGCCGGATGTGCTCACCCATTGTAGGGAATCGCTAGAGCACGACTGTATTAGGAACATCTACTCTTTTAAGGTTTCTCGTTTTTTGGAGTTAAAGAAAGACGGGATGAAAAAACTGCAAAAATCCCTGTTCTCCAAACAAAGCGGACTTGATCCCATCTTTATGAAACGCTTTCATGGTACAAATATTTTCGCTACAAAACGGAAATCTTTCGGTGCAATTCGACGCTCTCTTAAAACAACATATAAAGACCGTATGCTACACCGAATCGTATTTGGTTGAAAGATAAAAATGAAAATAAAAGAATAAAGGGGATAGTGGGGAAACATCTCTCGGGTGACGCGATCGATTTGTGACAGCTTCCCGAGGCAGTGCTCCACAGAGGCTGGGAGTCCTAATAACTTTCTCGGCCACTTCATGGACAGTGGGAGACGGTTGGGTGGTCTTGGTACACAGCCGTGGTCGAACCAAGAGCAACACAAACTAGAGTTCTGGGAACTTCTCTTTTTTTTTTTTTTTTAGACTTCTTCGGGAGCTTTTTTGAACTTCTTTAGGACTTCTTTGGGATTTATTTGGAACGTTTTTTTTTTTACTTTTTTTGTTTTTGCACCTACTGAAGATTTTTTTTTCGAAAATTCTTGATGATTTTTTTTTGTTTTTTTGCTGTTGTACTTGAAGGCAGGAAATGAGCAACCGACCGTCATTTCGACTTAGACGTGTCTTCGCGGTTGTCGTCGATAGTGTGTGCTCGTCCCTACGAACACCCACAAAACAAAAACAATGCGCGGATCGAGATTGACCTAGAGGTAGCGTGAAAACTGTATTCGTTGAGGCTGGCTCACACTTTTGTGTTTTACTGTGCTCGTATTCGTTGCGTTTTCTTGTAGCAAAGTATATTAAGTCCTCTTTCTCTCTCTCTCTCTCTCTCTCTCTCTCTCTCTCTCTCTCTCTCTCTCTGAGAGTTTTATTGTAGTGAAACGACCTTCCGGAAGATATAATACGAACTCTCACGGTGCATCGTTTGTTCGATTCATCAACGTATCGTACACATATCTTGTAGCAAATTCAATATCGGCTCCAAGATGTGCGGCAATGCATCAGCAAATAGGCCAAGGACATATACCGTTCTACATACAAAAAAAAAAAAAAAACTTTTGCAGACATATTCGATTCATACGTATAAACCTGTAGTACGAGGGAAACACGCTCCCAACAGCCCTGAGACGTCTTCACACATACCCCTGTCATCATATTCTTCAGCGCACTGTGATGGCGGCTTTGACGAGCGCTCGTTGGGCAGCGCACATCGCTTGTCTGCTTATAAATGCTCTGAGAAACTAAGGGAGAGGAGGAAATGACGTCAGAACGCCGAACACTGGTTAGAATGGTTAGTAGGTAGACATAAAGCTAGCTACTTTGTCAAACGCTTTAGAACGAGTGTGGTATAGTTGGACCAATCAGACGTCGTCATTCAACCACGTGGAAAGGCGCGGTCGCGCGAGCCAAAGATCGATTCGTCGAGCCAGCCACGGCCGCTCGATCGTGCATGGCCCCTCCGGACCGGGGGAGTGGGAAGATCGAGTGGTCGTGAGCCAGCACGACATCTAACCCGGCCTCCTTAATGATGTCGTTGGTTCCCTATCCGTCAGACGGGGATCGTACTCCCTAATGGGGACGTACGAATCGGTCCTTGACGGCAGATGATGCCGCTCTCGTCGTCTGCTACGGGTATACGGAACGCCGGTATCGACGTCTAAACGAAAACAAAAACGGAATGGGGAAAAAAAACGTTTCGCAGCGTCTGACGAGTTACCACGAGTGCCACATTGCATGCAGCAACGAGTGCCATGCTGCACGTTCCGTTTTCTATGGTTAAGACACTATTACCAAATATAATCGAAGTCAGCAAATGGACAAAAATAAGATACCCATCTTTTGTGGCTTCGAAAAAACTACAAATACGTTGATTGAAAAAAATAAAAAAGTTGTTCAGCTTTGTGATTTTTGGTAACTTTCTCCTCCTTTGTATTTCTTCTTCCTCCCCAGTCCAGTTTCGGTTTTGGTTTCGAGCAGTTGCGTATTTTGTCTTTTTTTTTTTTAATATACTCGACGCTGTAGCAAACTATTGGTTGGGTAGTCTTCGGACACCATAATGAATCGCCTCGCAAAAAATAAACAAAAAATGAAAAGGGGGGAAAGGGGGTGGGGGGGGGGGGGGTGGGGAGTCTCGGGGACCTACCACCCCAGTGAAAAATCTTATTTGTACAAAACATTTCTTGTTATCTACTGTATAGGTGAGATAAATTTAGCACAGTGCAATAAGACTGCTAGCCTGGGGTCCTTATAACTTGCATTGGGCAGTATTAGCCCCGTGCGCGACCGAAAGCGTCGCTGTGGTCGGCCTTCCACGATTGGCCGAACGCTGACTATGACGTCGGAAAGGGGATTTTCATCGACGGAAATAAGAGGAATGAAAGAACTTTAATTTTGACGGTGTTGGCAGTGTTCCTTTGAGAGCGCAATGATTTCAAGCTTCCACCATGCTAATAACAAACACCATCGAACTTGTTGTTTGCAAGGTAATGACGTCACAAAGGGGAACCACAGGAGGGCGCCACCAAAACTTCTCGCCGCTATACACGCCTGCACGATGCTCATCCGGATCGAAATGGGCCGGAGCGGGGTTCAACTCGGGATTGAACTCGGAACGTTCCGCGACGCTCGCATAGAACTTGTCAAGTGCACGCCATAAATGCATCGGCGTTAAAAAAAAAGAAAAAAAGAAAGATGTTCTCAAGAGTCTAATTTTACCATCTAAACTCTAGATGTTTGCGACTGAAGTGAGGTGATGACGAAAACAACGGATTTTCTCAAATTCTCTCTGCGTCAACAGTTACGAATCACTCCCACACTCGAAAAAAAAAAGGGTATCACCTTACACCCTTTTGTCACATATAATGCACCCCAATACTTTAGTTCGAAGTACAGCGCATTACAGTCGAACAGACTGCCCCAAATGTTACGAGGGGCTCGATAACAGTGCCATATAACTTATTATATAGCTAAAATACGTATCAAAGACCAGAGAAAGAAAGCACCGAGGTTTTGCAATAGGGAAAAAAAAAGTCCCGAATATTATTATTATTTTTTTTTTGTAGTCAGTAACATGTACGTTAGCTATTTTAATAAGTTGTACCACACGGCTATCAAGCCTCTTGTGAAAGTTAGTGCCGTCAGATCGACATTAGTGGGCTCTACGTCGAACTGAAGTTTTGGGGTGTATTATATGGGATAAAAAGTGTAAGAATACACCTTTTTTTTTTTTTTTCTGAGAGTGCACGGCGCTTTGCGGGAGCGCGGCCGAGGCTTGAATCTCTGACAGTGTCTACAGGGTCCAGGAACACGTTCAAGTTCTCTGCCCTGCACAAACAGCGCTCAACACACACGCACAAAAAAAAAAAAGAAAGTGCGGGAAGTGAAATTGCCGACCAGGAGGCCTGGATGCCGGTCCAGAAAGAAGCGAAATTGAAAGACGCGAACGCGCCAGTGAACGCGATAAGAAAGCAAACCCTTTGACCGAGGGAAATGTTGCTTGCCGCGGATTCTTCTCTATACAGCGTATACTACAATCTGTGGGGCACGGTCTTTTATACTTTTTTTTTATTTATTTATATTTTTTTACGGTGTTTCAGAAATGGGCTGGCGCAAACTTGCGTTTTGTCGACATTTCTTTCCTTTTTTTTAGAATGCGTTTTTTTTTTTTTTTTTTTTTTTTTTTATTGGAAACGGTTGTAAAACTCCGAGTGTGTGGGCGAACTCGCCGATTTCCGCGGATGGGATCATCAGAATGTTATTTTTCAACGATTGTCGTCTTTTTTTTTTTTTGTGTGTGTGTAGTTTGTTAAAATTTTGTGTTTCTTTTTTTGGGGGATGTTTAGGTTTCTTTTATTTCACAGAACGCAGTTTGATTTTGAAGTTAGATTAAAGCTAGGGTGAAGACTATATGTTGTTTGTTAGCCTTTTTGTTCAAAATTAGGTTGTTCATTTGAGGGGACTGAGCTTGATTTGACAGAATTTATTTTTATGGAAAATAAGGTACCGTGTTTGTTGGGGAAGGCAGTAAAAAAAAACCTAAAATAGCAATATGCACATTGGGCCACAATACAGACATAACTGTTTTTACGAAAATTGTGCTTTGGCTTGGCGTCTTGTTTGCTATTTCGCCTTTTATAACAGTGCTTTCGTAAGGTTTTGTTTTTAAACATATTCCCTAAAAGCACGAAAAAACAAATCCGCCTGGTCCTGGTACCGAACCAGGGACCTCTCCATTTGCAGTGGAGCGTTCTACCAACTGAGCTAACCAGGAGTTAGACGTCAGTAGAGCAAACGGGTTTTATCAGCTGCCACCAGTCTAACACCAACAAGGGTGAACGGCCTGCATTTTAAGGTTTCGATGAAAATGCACTTAAACGCAAAGGTGCAAGCGAGCTGGACAAGAACGACGATAAAAGTCCAAGGACAAGGGGAACAAGGGGCACAAAGAGCAAACACAAATCTCCAAACACAGCTAGGTGACTGGTGCGCGACCAAAAACCAAACCAAATGCAAGCCGTTCACCCTTGTTGGTGTTAGACTGGTGGCAGCTGATCAAACCCGTTTGCTCTACTGACGTCTAACTCCTGGTTAACTCAGTTGGTAGAGCGCTCCACTGGAAATGGAGAGGTCCCTGGTTCGATACCACCAGGCGAATGTTTTCGGTCGCGCACCAGTAACGCATACGACGTCTCACTAAAACCGTGCAGTACAGCCAAAGCTACAGGGGAGAGAGCGTATCCAAACCTGTTCAAGGGGAGTAAAAGGAGGAACACCTCCTCCCTCTCCTGTTCCTCCTTTCCGTCCTCTTGAAGAGGTTAGGACACGCTCTCTCCCCCGCGGCGTTGGCTGCACTGCACGGTTTTAGGGAGTCGGTGTATAGCTGTGTTTGGGGATTCGTGTTTGTCCTTTGTCCCCCTTGTTCCTCTTCTCCAGCCATTATTATCGTCATTCATGTCCAGCTCGCTTGCACTTTTAGATTTATTCTTTTCTAAACCAAAGTAATATTAACTTTTTCCTCTTGCAAATTTATTCGTTAAAATATTTACATTTTTTTATCTTTTTGTTTTACCGGCTTTGTTTTTCTATTTTTTTCTCTTTCCTGAATTTCCCGTTCCAAAATTGACCCGCCTTATCTAGCTTCTTTCTTACTAGTATTTTCTTAGTTTAGTTGTCTTTGCTTTTTCCCCCAGTGCATCCCCCCCTTGTTTTATATTGCGTTTTTTTTTCTCATCTTCTCGTTCTTTAATTATTCATTAGTTGGAAATCACAGTATTTTTGTCGTGCGTGCTTCCTCCTTTTTTTCCCGTCTTTTGCGCGTTTATTTTTATTGCGTCTTTTGATCCTGGAGTCGACCTAAAGTTTGAAATGAAAATTCGCTGGATTCTTTACGTATTTAGAGAGCTCAGCCACCTGGGCCCGTTTGCTCGAAGCTGGTTAACTAACCGCGGTTAACCGGATTTCCCTACGAGGGGGAATTTTAGGTCACGTGACCTGCCGAGTAGGGACGCCGGAGTCAAATGGTACCTAGCATCAGACAATATGGCTGCTACGGCTGCTCGTCGCGCTCGGGAACATTTATTTTTACGAAGATTCGTCATCCTCGTGCCACGAAAGGGCAATTTCAACACAGTCTACAGTCGGAGTCGACGGCAGCTCGCCCATCGCCGGGCGGCGAGCGTACGCTTGACTGGTCAAGTCAAGTTCGAGTTCACGCATCGCCCTCTGAAGTGGACTTGTTTCAACGAATGCTACAGTCAGCGGGACCTTCAAAATATATTACCTAGGTGAGTGCCGCGATGTTTCAGGAGAAAGTTATGCGATCGTACCGCTATCAAAATGTAATGTCAGCAGATCTTGCGTTGTAATCAACGTCCAGCTTTCTTTTTTTCACTTTTAAAACCTACCTTGAGCCGCAATCCCATGGTAGTGAAACAAATCTCTCCGAAAAACTGCCTCTAATCGCGGAGTCTGGTTTATAGTACAGTTCGCCGTGTATTGTATTTGCAGCGCATCCACAACACCGACAACCCCCTTGCAGCGGGAGACAGTTCAACGAAGGCAAGATGTAGACTAAAAACTTTCCTCGGAAGCAAATATCCGTTACCTCAATAGAAACTGCCGGCACGGATGCCGGCACGGCATTCGATCGAACTTCGGTACTGTCGTCTCCGAACTTGTACCACTGGGAAATAAACAAAGCTTCTATCATGAAAGAAGTGTCCATGTTTTCTCTTGCGCTTGTCTTTCGTCAATTTATTTTGTTTTGGGATAACTAGAAGTCTTGTTAGGATTATAAAGAGAGATATAATTACGTAGCAGACGATCACAACCAATCTGAAATCGAAAATGAGTCAGGCGACATCAAGCATCAGCATGAAACGGCAGAGGAATTGGACATTGGATGAACAATTACAACTAATTCGGGTAGTGGGGAAGCAAAAATATCAAATTATGGGGAAGTTCAGTGCTACGACCACGACCCAAACAGAAAGACAGGCAGGGGCTGATTGCGCACCCCAGACCAATTACAACAGTGTTGAAGGAACCTTTTAAAGAAGACCAGACGGCTGTACAGCTTATACAAGAAGCACAAACAGCGCATAGGTAAGTTCATTGTGTTCTTAAGTTAAAAAAAAATATTGCACTGCTTTAGTGATACTATATGGAGAATCAAACCTAGAAACGTGTATGTGGACATTTGTATATTCGTGCACCTTTGCCCTCTGCTGGGAGTCGACTTGTCATCTTCTAAGAACAGCAGTAAGAGCAGTGTTACAGCATCAGAAGACCATTTATTGCAGTTTATGTACAAGTTCTGCACAGGTTGTCTGGAACTCGTAAAACAGTTCTAGTGGAAGGCCCAAAACTTTGGACACAATATTAACAGACATTTTTAGAAAGCACAATGGTCCAGGCCAACCGAGGCCGACAGGCCAAACTGTAAGAAATTAAAAATTGCATGATTACATAGTCCACAGTTTCAGCAATGTTATGTCGCAGTTACTGAATGTTTAAAAGAATGCCTCATGCAGTATTTGTTTATTTCGAATTTCCCATGAAAGTTCCATTTACATACTTGGTTGAACAGTGAACCCCACCTCCTTTGTTTTTGCTCATGACTCGAGTAAGTAGTAGACGAGACGAAATTACTATGCATTAATTCATAGGTGCTGGGCCAAACCCCCACGTCTTGACGCCCCTCGTCGAAGCCGTCCTCGAGACGATCGGCGAGGACTCTCCCAACCTGTGCGGGTTTGGTTGTCACGATAGGTGACACGAAGAGTAGGTGACTGGTTTCTAGACCCGATTGTGTGACGAGGTAAATGGTGCTAAGGAACCGGTCATAGTGAAGCAGAACTGTCGCTCCAGGCGAGGCTCTAAAAGACGAGGACAAATGTTGATAACAAGATGGGCATGTTGCCATTTGAATAGCATTACTGCAGAGTACTTTTATATAAAGACCAGAGGCCAGAGGCCAGATTCCCGAAACATTCTTACGGCAAAAAAAGTTAGTAAATTTATCTTACGACAAAGTTACAAACTTTTGAGTATTCCCGAAGCAAAATGTTTAAGTTTTGTGCACGTTTCGACGAAATCCGTAACTTGCACAAAACTTGCGAACATTTTGCTTCGGGAATACTCAAAAGTTTGTAACTTTGTCGCAAGATAAATTTACAAGCTCTTTTGTCGTAAGAAAGTTTTGGGAATCTGGCTTCAGTTTTATTTCAACCACAAAAGCTCAAAGGCGGGTCGAAGTATAAGTCACGAAACCGTCTTCCAGAGTACACTCCAAGATTTGACAGACAAAGCGCAACCACATTTCTCATTATTTTTAACAAGGCTGAAAGAGTTTTACCAAAGCTACAAATTTATGAAATAGGACGGCATGCAATGAAAAATCAGGAGGTAAAGCTGTTTACCATAATCTAATAAAAAGTAATGCAACAAAGTGGCAATGGCTTTTTTTATGCTAACTGTAACAGGTTTCCAATATGTAATTAAAAGATCACACACAGTACAACCATCCTGTTGCTAGTTTTACTAACTTAGGAAAATTGGCTCAAACACTACCTTCATTCCCGTTGTGAAGTTACGACTCCCATGATGGTAACCTGTGCGAGTAAAATTAATGCCAGTGAAACTATGTGCTGTAATTGTTGAAGTTGTCCTATCAATGTGCACAGTGCAACGAGAATTGACTGGAAATGTGACCACTAATTTTATGAACTGTTAATCACATAGCTACACAGCTGCATTCGAACCTTTAGCAGTGAAAGTGTATGAACATATGCATGCAAATGCTCTTCACAACCAAATGCACATTTTTGCACACCATGTATTGTGCAATTGTGCATGAAGTAACGACACTGTGCTCCGACCTCAAGCCTGCATGTCAGTATATAAACCAACTTAGCTAGCAAACTTTGTCCTCTGCACCAACACGTTGAATGAAATTTGGCACAGCATGGGCATCTTTATCAGGGTTACAAACTATGCACAGTGTGTTCTCTTTGCTCGTACTGACAAGAACAAAACCTGACCACTTTTTACACATGCATTTGTCGCAGCTCCAGGGGAATAGATCCACAGCCTGGTCCCTCCGGGAGCAGAAGTGCTGCACGAGAGTCTGCCACAGGAGGCGGTGCAGCGGGCTCCAAGGAAGGTGCCGTACAGCTGACGTTGGTGCTGGGAGGCGGTTCCTGCAGGAGACAGAGAGGCAGCAGCAGCTGGAGGGAGCGAATCTCCTGCTGGAGAAGGAGTGCACAGAAAGGGTTAGCAAGCTGCCACGGCAACGATCGCAGCAGAAACTGCTGCAGAGGAGTTCTACCATCAGTCAAAAAAATTACTAGAGGACCAAAAAACTTTGATTGGACTGGAAACACATCGTGCAGAATTGCAAATCAAATTGTTAAAAAAACAATTAGGAGAAGAGTAAACATTGACATATTATGCTGTTTTTAATTTTCAATTTGAATGTATTTGTTTACATATGACAAAGCCAACACAGCTGCTGAGAAATAAAATTCATTTTACTTGCAACTGTGCAATATATTTCTGGATTCAGATCTGCTATACTCCTTCTCATCCTACGATGGACTAAAGCCCAATGCTACGGGCCGCCGGGTTCAATCACGAGCCTGTTTGAAACCATGTGGTAATATTCCGATGGGCCATAGACCTTCGTCGGGTGAGATGAGATATAACTAAATGATGTACAGCGTATTAAAAAGTTTATATATCAACATTGTATCACAGAGGATAAGTTGCAAAAGGTAATGTTTGACGACTTTACATCATTGGGGGTACCTTGCCAGCACAATGCACTGGTACTCAAGACATGCGAAGCAGCATGTGCAATATATTGGTATACTTACGCTCAACCGATGAACTGGCTGATGATGGCATACCGAGCCTCATTGCTGTCGTCACGACCCGCTGCCACGGGCTCGACGGGAACCTCTCCGGGAGGACAGTCCTTGGCATGCTGCAGGGGTATAT
>JABSTQ010006476.1:0-58405 GCA_013358835.2 Ixodes persulcatus | reverse complement strand
TGATCCGATTAATCGAATAGTTAATTAAAGGGCAGCAAATAATAATGAAGCTATGTTTTAGTTTTATATTCATTATTGACAAGTGTAAGAGAGAACTGAGAGCCTCTGAAACCCTTCACCTGAATCCAAGCCCCCGTATCTGTCTCTTTCAGAATACTGTGACCAGGCCCCTGCGTGGAATCCCTTTGCCCAGCTCTTCGCCCAGCCCTCTGCCCTGTCCACTACCAGCCTGCCGCCGAGTCTGCCTAATCCCCCCTGGTTGCAAAATGTTGTTAAATATTTTTCTTCGATTTAATAAATTATGAACTGTCAAACGTTTTGAACAATTCATTTGCATGCTTTAATGATTTCTAAAGTGTCAAATATGGTACAATTGCGCATTTCTTAGATTTTAGTATCAAAAAAAAGACAGTGCTTGAGGAAAAAGGGCAAGGGACTTGCTTGGTTCACTGCACTGTTTTTGTGACACTGGTTAGAACACGGACTGAAAAATGGCATCCAATAATGTCATAGACACTGGATGCAAAAATAGCCAGTGTATTAGACTGGATGCGAATATTGGAATAGCCAATATTTAGGCCAATGTTGGAAGAGCCAGCGTGTAAAGCGCTGGATGCCAATGTTGGTTCAGCCAACGGTGAAACCTTTATGCAATATTGGATAAAAGAAGCGCAAACCACGTTGGTCCAACGTGGGTTAGAACGTTGGCAAACCAGTGGTCCAACATTGGCACCAATGTTGGACCACCATTGGATCGGGTGGCGTTTTTCGAAAATGCCAACGTCAGACCAATATTGGAACAGTTTTTGCCAACATTCGGCCAACGGGTCCAACAATGGTGTGCTGCCTGGAAGTCAAGAAGGTAGCGGCAAATGCCCCTCAAAGGGAATCTTGTATTCCTCCGCCACCAATCGCGTCCCGTTGTTTCTGTGACGTCACGACCTGCCCGAACCGATCTTGTTCTGGCAAATGAATATTTTCAACATGGCTGCCGGGCAGATTTTCAACGGCTCCAGTATCTTGCAGCAATTATTCTGTTTTTTAATGCGGTTTTTCACTTACCGCAGCATACGTCCCTAAGTCGTAACCGCGTCCACTTTTATTCGCAATAGGTTCTGCGCGACAGCGTGAGAATCCAGCGATAGCATTGCCATCGAAAATTTTGATGCGGGAGTAAGGCCTAGCATCGTACATACGTCAAACGGCGTCTGCTTCTCTGCGGCAGTTTGATACTTTAGACCCATGTTACGGATAAAAAAAACAGGACGCGGGATGGCCAAAAATACATGCTTTTCATGTAAGGCTCGTCAAATTATGAGGCGCTGGAGAAATGCAACCTTCTGCGTTAAGTCCTTATTTCGAACTCTTTTTGTTCTCCTTCCGCCCATTGAAAAGCATGCGGGAAGGGCCTTGGAACGCACCTGGTATCGCTGCGCCGCAGCGTTTTCCCGCAACATAAAGTTCGTCTGCGTTCCTCGCCGTCACCATGGCAACAAACGCCGAATGAATAGAAGCACGCACGGTACCGCCGCGTGAAGCCAGCAACAGCTGACGCAATTTTACGAACGCCGTCTGCTAGCCAAAGCCGAACGCGGTATGTCAGATCAACCGCCTCCGCCGGTGCTCGATCGCCGTCGGCGTCATGTTATGACACACACACACAAACAGGAACGCACGCACAAACACACACACACAATATTCCTACTAGCGCACGCAGAAATACAAACACACACACACTCACCCATGCATGCATTTGCACATGAGTACACACACCCCAGGCACGTTCAAAGACACGTACACAAATAAAAGTAAATATGCAAACCAAATGCAGTAGTTCGCATAAGCCTTCGTGGAAGAGCAAGCGAACAAAACTACTGGGTTTGAATTTCGCGGTTTTCATTTCATAACCAGTGACAAAGTAGGGGAAACAAAGATTACATTTTTTTTCTTATGCTACTTCTATTATGGTCAAAGACCAAGGGATTAACCTAGCTTTCAAGGTGCACCTTTTACAAATATGTCCACATGTGTCGCTACGATGATATAAATATGCACGAATCAGACGGAAGCTCTTAAAAATACGATAGGATTTAAAAGAAACGGAGTTTCTGAGTTTCTAAGAAGGTGTTTGAAATTTATCTTATATTTCTTTTTTAGTCGTCTCTACAGTCAATTGGTTCACCAGCCTGGACAATGACGTTCAGTTTAGATGTAGCTAATTCTAAGTTTATAAATACTGACTGAACTTGTCTGGAAGGAATTCAAAAGCTGGAATGTTCGCATTCAAGGAGGAGGGATATGTTTGAAAGAAAGATAAAGTAAGAACACTTCAAACTTAACCCTTGTGCGCGAAGCAAGGTGTTACAGTCCTGAACGTCATTAATATTTTTAAAAATTATATCAATAAATTTTGAGATAATAATTAGTCAATAAATTTTACAATGACTATGATTTCAAACAAAGCGTTTTGCTGACGAAGCAGATCATAACGTGAAACAGCGCAAAAGAAAAAAAAAAATATCAACTAGAGTGAAAGTCAAGAGACTTCCACTTATCTTTGTGTTTTTTCGCTCTGTTCCTCGATATAGTGACGAACTAAGTTGCCTGCATTGCCACATTTATACGAAACGGATCAGTTTGAACTTAGCTTATGGACATAATATATTCGATCATGCCTGCTATTTAGAAGGAGGCACGAAATAACAAGAAACAGTATGCATAAAATAATGTTTGACCCATGAAAAATTGAAAGACGTTTACAAATCTCGGTCATGCGAAATTAGAGCGCATTCTTCAGGTATTTTGATTTTGCGATCTACCGTGACAGGAGGGTACGGAGGAGGAGGAGGGAAGGGTATGGAGAAGGAGGAGGGAAGGTTACGGAGGGGGAGGGGGTTGGAGGTATGGAAGAACCTCACCTTGTCCTCCACCTGCTCCTCCTCTCCCCTCATCCTCCCCTTCTCCTCTTCCTCCTCCCCTCCTCCTCCTGCTTCTCCATAACCTGAATATAGCTACAAACTCTTCCCCCAGTTTCCTCGCTAAATTTAGCTGGAAAATTGACGCCACGTGACCTCAACACCAATTCAGCTTCCCCGCTAAATTAAGAGGGGAAAATGACAATACATCACTTCGTGTTACACTAGGTTTAGCGGGAAAATTGACGCCACGTGACCTCAACACCAATTCGATTCCCCGTTAAATTTAGCGGGGAAACTGAATTGGTGTTGAGGTCATGTTACGTCAGTTTTACCGCTAAATTTTGCTGGGAAGCTGAATGCGCAGCGTACATAGTGGGAAAATACACACTAATTCACATTAATTCTTTAAATTTAACAGCACAATGATTTGGTGTATAGGTCTGTGACGTCCCATAATGCAACGCGGGTGGTTACGCCGACGGCGACGGCGACGCCGCAAAACACGGGAACGAGCGCTTAAAAGGTGCGCATTAAAATGCCCAATTATTTGGCATTCATGCACGTATGTTATATAGAAGGGTGAGTCTTATTGGACTGAAAGATCGCCTTATGAAAACCGGTGTTAATGTTTAGATAAAGCCTAGCTTAATATGTATCACGACAAAACAGATAATTACAAACTCCTACTGATCTATCGTTCGGTTCAAAATGTTTCTGTCTTGTCTGCAAGAAAAAAGGTGTAACAAAGTGTATACACCCGGTATATTTTGCGACATAATGTACACTTTGTAATCAGCAATGCAATATCAGTTGTCCGCGTTAGTAAATACAAATTTGAGCGATTTACGTACGGGACAAAACACATATGGCAAGCCCCAACGATTTACTGATGAGTATTAACACATAATGTGTTTATGGGCCGCTTTTATGCAAAAAGTGTAACACTCGAGTGTGACGAAAAAGCGTTACAGGAGCGCTAAGGCAAATAAAGTATGTATACCCCATAGAAGGCAATGCATAAGTATACAAATCAGTTATGAGGATTCATTGATCCTTACCAGTCATACATAGTCGTAATTAGGCACGATTAATCGCAACCTGCGACATTCACCCAAGTTCTAAACGGGAATTGAAACCCACAGCTTGAGGTCTGGAGTCCAACATCTTTGTTCAGCACCAGAAGGGGGAGGTGAAGGAGAGCGCAAGCAGCTGGACTACTGATATGACTTGCCCTTGACGGTCGCCAGCGGTAGCACGCGACTGTCCCTGACAAGTGATCCTTAGTCCAGCGTACTTAATACACAGGCTACCATCGGTGGCGACTCGTCGTCGTCCAGCATACTTTGCCGCATGCGAGCGTAGATGGATAGTTATACTTTGTCCAGCCTACTTAGTCCGCAGGGGACTATTGTCTACTCCCCGCCGACGGTCGAAAGGCTTCCGTCGGCGGGGAGTTAAATTTTTAGATAAGCATACTTCGCACGCAGAATGCAGTTGGCGGTGAGTCATTCTTAGTCCAACAAACTTGGTCCGCAGGTGACTGTTAGAGGTCAATCATAGTGAGTCCAGTATACATATCCCACAGGTAATCGTCGGCTTCGAGTTATAATTGGTCCAGCATACTTAGTCCGCAGCCGACAGTTGACAGTGAGGAATTCACTGTCCTTCTTGGTCCGCAGGTGTCCTTTAGGGGCAAATCCTACTGTGTCTAGTATATTTAGTCCACAGAGAACTGCCGGTGACGAGTTATACCTAGTTTAACATATATACTTAGCCCGCATGCGATAGTTGGCAGTGAGCCATTCTCAGCTCAACGTACTTGGTCCGCAGGTGTGCGTTAGAGGCGAATCACATTGAGTCCAGCATACTTCGCACGCAGGCAACCGTCGGCGCGCACGGTCGGCTCGCGACAAAGTAAATCTCCACGTTCACTCAGAACTTCATGGGGTAAATGATAACGTACCAAGGACGCAGGGGACCTATGCCGCCACAGCTTCAGACGACGGCAGTGAATATATAGCGTACAGGGCATAATAAACCTCCCTTCCTCGCGAATACTTCACTTACCACAAAGGGTTCATCGCAATCCAAAAGCACCAAGAATTGAAGGTCCTACACTCACCAAAAAAGAAGCAGAACCTGCGGAAAACATTTAATTAATGCATGCTCGTAAAACACTTCACTCTTGATTAAACTTCGTTGCTATATACCCTAGAAACACAAGTGTCGTGAGCGCAGCGCATTCAAAACCACCCAGGGCTTAACGTAACATTGCATAGCAACTCAGAACGCAAGCATAATGCTCAGACGAAACATTTTGTGCTCCCCGTGTTTGTCAGAATGATAGAAACGACTCTAACGTTTTTGGAAAACCTAGGAATCTTTTGACATGCAACTAAAATATTGGTTGCAAGGCGCCTTTTCTGCAATAAGCCTTCGTCAGGATGCGGGCACCTCGTTGGGGATTCGAACCCCATGTGGGGATTCGCAGGCCTGCGCTTTGTCTCGGAGCCAGCATGGCGGCTTGAGTTATCCTCATATAGAGATAGTACAAACATGAGTCTACCAAGCAACAAGCAGCAGTTTCTGTTGCTTTGATGGTATTCAAAAGGAGTTGTTAACCGTTGCAGTTTTAAATTAATTTAAACCTAACTACTCTGTTGTGCATGAAAAAAAGCAGATCGCTGAAGCACTAAATAATTTTTAATAAACGTTCAGGGGCAAAAAAGTTATCAAATACAGAGCCTGGACTCAAAAGCTTTAAATAAACAAGAACAAAAACTAGAATTTAAGAAATCCTTTATTATCTTCTCCAAGTGTTTGGTAATTTGAAAGAGACAGCAGAATAGGCTCTTCCAATTGCTCTCATAAGGATATTTTCTTAAAAGTTTATAATCTCGGCAACGTAAACCAAAAATATCGGAACATGAGTTTAATTTCCTGTATAACATATAATTTGATCCAGATCTTTATTATATAAAAAAATTGAACGAACGACCTATTTCTTTTTTTTATAAAGTATGGACACGTGTGCTCAACTAAAAAAAAGCGACAACGTGCTTACGCTGTGTTCAGGATTTCGACGAGGACATAACCTGTACGTGTGTGTCATTTGATGCAAAACCGGATCATAACAGTTGGAGAATTTTATAATGAAACCGTTCCTAAATTCTATTTTAAAGGTTAAAAAAAATCACAAAAAATACTTTCTCAGTAGAGCGGAAATGCTTGTTTATAATAAAAAAAATATTATCCTAATGAAAGTGAAAGCCGTTTACAACACTCTGTAACGCCGGATTGGCGCGCAGCTCTTGAGGAGGACGATGGAGGTGTACTAAGGGATAGGTGACTCCCTGAGGTCACGTGATCTCAGGGGGGGGGTGTCACGTGACCTCAGGGGGGGTTACATGGTAACTCTCATAACCCTCGTGACCCTCGTGAGGGTAACCCTCGTACTCTCATGAGAGTAACTATCGTGACCCTCGTGAGGGTAACCCTTTTGAGTGTAACTAACCTTCGCAACCATCGTGAGGGTAACCTTCGTGAGGGTAACCTTCGTGAGGGTAACCCACGTGATCCTCGTGAGGGTGACCCTCGTAACGCTCGTGAGTGTAACCCTCGTAACCCTCCTAACCCTCACCAGGGTAACCCTCGTGATGTCATTATGGGAAACTACCCATAATGCAACGCGCGGTTACGTCGTTGCATGCAACGCGCAAAATGAATGCAACTTGCAGGTTGCATGCAACGCGCATGCAATGCGAAGTTACGCCGCTTGCATGCAACCCGTTGCTTGCAACCTTTGCATGCGCGTTGCATGCAACGCGTGTTGCATGCAGCGCGCGGTTACGCCGACGGCGACGGCGACGGCGACGGCAACGGCGATCAAGCTGGAAACGGGCGCCTAGCAGCTGCGCTCTAAAAAAACAAACGAACCAGAAATGTGAACAAAAAGTGTACGAAGAAAGAATACGCAAGTAGAGCAAGAGAGAAGACGTGCACCTTTTTCAATGAGCAACAGAATTTTCCCGAAACGCACGAATGGGTTTCTAAACCCAACCCAGGTAGCACGCCAGAGGATTGCGCAACTTGGGCAGAGGTCTTGCAAACATAAGGGCCCAACTTTGGCGCAGTTAGGTTTTTGCACCATGGCACTCATCAGTGCCAAAGTACGGTGCCTAACTATAGCCTTAGTTGGGCGATCCTAGGGCATGCCAAAGTTTGGCTCTTCTCTGGTACGCCAGAGGAGTGCCAAAGTTGGTGCCATACTTGAGCCATAACTGCCATAGTAAATCTTAATCTGGGAATTTGGGGCATGCCAAGGTTTGGCGTTTCTCTGGTCCGCTAGAGGAGCGCCAAACTTGGTGCCATACTTCAGCCATAACTGCCAGAGCAACGCCTAATTTCGGTATTTGGGACGTGCCAAAGTTTGACTTTTCTCTGGTTTTGGCCCAAAGATGCCAGATGACTGCCGAACTATAGGATAGTGTAGCCTAACTCTGGCACCATTTTGGCGATTTTGGCCCTAAGATGCCAGATGTCAGCCGAACTTCAAGCCACTAAGCCTAACTCTGGCACATCTGTGGCGATTTTGGCCCAAAGGTGCCAGATGACTGCCGAACTATAGGAAAGTGAAGCCTAACTTTGGCACTTGTTTGGCGATTTTGGCCCAAAATGCCAAATATCAGCCGAACTACCGGGCAGTAAGCCTAACTCTGGCATTTGTTAGGCGATTTAGGCCCAAATATGCCAGATGACAGCCGAACTACCAGACAGTGAAGCCTATATTTGGCACTTGTTTGGCGAATTAGGGCCAAAATACCCAGACTCTTGCCAAGGAAGGTCAGGTTTGGCTCTACTTTGACTTTTTCGGGCTTTTTAATGCCCTAAACTCCCAGACAAAAGCCAAATTTTGGCCCAGAACTCGGTGCTACCTGGGAACGTTTAGGCTGGAAAGAGGGCGGCCCTTCTCCTCCATGTACTTCCTTATTTCATTATTCATAGTATATGTAGTCTGCTCTACTTTCGTCGGGGAGTAACGCCATCTATTGCCTCACAAATAAACGCTAAATTGCCTAGATATAATTTTTAGTAAAAGCTAGTTGATGCTTGCAGGGCTGCATTTTGTATGGTCTCCTGCATATGATGGCTATAAGACCTGTCAATTCTGTGTTTATTTGAACGATGACTTCATAATAGATAAAGTATCGGTGCCCTTGTGCAGAATCTAAAAATACCAGAGTGAAGAAGGATAAACTATATTATTTTAACATAGATTCAAATAAGGGAAATCTCAGTTAATCCAGAGGACTTACCGAAAAGAGAGCATTGCACACACACTTCGGATTGTTTTAGAGTGTCTCCTTGCATCAAATATTCTCAAGATATTAAAGAAAAGAAAAAGCTGGACCATAAAAAAATAATAAATGGCTAATGTTTTAAACTTTCATCTTTTTACTGCTAATATTAATTTGGAATATCTATTGTGCAGAAGGCCGCACAAATTCACTCGCTCATTATAATACATCTTTTTTTTTGTGAAAACCACAGGAAGTGATAGGCCTATATCAAATGATTCTTGAGTCTCAAATAACTTAGATGAACATGATTGTTTGGTTTAATTCTAAAGATGATTAAGTTTGATCTGTACACTTTATTGGTGTTTGCAGTTTTACAAAAGATGCTTGCTAAATAGCACAGTCCTTTTTGGCATTCTTTTATTAACCCAGCGTGAGCCAAATATTTTAGCGTATCGCACCACGAATCACGTAGGGCAAACCTTGCGCTGTAGAACCCAGTGACCCTGAGCTAACTTTCCTTTTGGCAGGTTTCTGTTGAAATTACCGAGTACCACGCAACGTCTAGGTTACAGTTGTACCACCCTTGCTAAATTACACAGATACGTATGACAGAGACACAATACAGTTTCGGGGCAGACTACGTTCACGATGTGTAAACCTTCAAAGAACATAATTTATGCATTTTTGAAGTTGGTGCACATACGGGTGGATTCACCAGGTAGGACAGGATGCGGTTTTGGCATCAGCAGCTTTGTCCTAAACGTCAAGCAGGGTAAGAAAGCAACTCGATTCTGATGTGTATAAATAAACTCAACGATATACTCTCTAAGAAATATCGTTGCCATATATTTTAATTTTAACTAATCACCTTCAACCCGTATACGTGCGTTTTATATAAAACCATGATGGTGTATATGGTTACATTTTTTATTCTTGTGGCCGTCAAATGTGTGACAACGCGCAATTTAAGAAATCGGTCTTAACCTTCTCTCAGGTGGGAATTTTTCTGAGAAAAATGAGGACGTATCTCGCGAGAGTAAAGCCCGTCCCGTTGCGTAAACATCTTAAGAAAAATTGAATAAAAGAATAGACGCGACGCTTATATATGACAGTACTTATCTGAGTACAGGTCCTATAATAAAATGTATACTAAACTAGAAAAGTAACCTCTGCTGAGCTGAAACTATGAATATAAAATTGTATATAAAACAGAAGCATAAATATAAAAAAACAAGCTGTAGTTTTAGAAAGAAAAAAGATTCAGAGGCAAACAAGCTAATAACTACAGGGCTCTATAAAGTTAAAAAAAATATTTCCAAGGAAAACATACATGTAATAAAACAAATGTAAGAATAAAATACAGTCATTTGAACAAGACTTTAGTGGTGAGCAAGCTAATAAATACCAGCCCTGTAATATGCCATCTTTGTTTCGTGAATACCTATCAGATATGTAAACGTAACTAAAAAAATGTAACTAAATACGTTACTCGTTATCGAGTCTCCAAAAGAACGCTTTACTTTAGCTTAAAAGTCACGAGTTATTTTTTCCGTTACTTTGACAACTCAATGCTTTTGTATCGCGCTTTATGGTTTTCTTTTCAGTAGTTGTCGCACTTAAGCATTAGCTGCCTCTCAAAGTTTCCATCATTTATGTTTCCCCGCTTCCTTCAGATTACATCTCTGGCGCGATCGAAAAAGTTGTGTTTCATGAAGAGCTAATGTATCTGGGATTCCTTTCTATCTTTCGTTCTCTCTGCTCCTAAAGTTGGAAGTAGGCAATGGGTTCTCCGCCTTCCCGTTTTGGCAACCTCGGGGTTTATGTCCGGTCTGTACACGATTCTAGAAGGTTCAACCAACGAACTTTATTGTGTTCGTTGGATGAAGCACATTCCAAGCTTTAGAGTCCGACTGACGTCTTCAGCAATAAACTTTGCTATACTGTCCTACGTTTTATTTGTAGTTTTGAATTGCCAATCTGCTCTCGTCACAATAAAGGCGTACTTAAGTTAGATTCAAAACGGGCCTGTTTAAACGGTATTTTTTTACGTTATTCCTCAAAAATAACAAAATATAGCGTTACTCGCTATTGTGCCCTAAAAGTAACTAAGTACGTAACTCGCTATTTTAGGGGCGAAGCTCCTTAGGGGCTAGCCATGTCCGTCCGCCGTCCGCCGTCCGCCGTAGGCCGGCGTCGGGTGCTCGTGCTTCTGCTCGTGAGATCCCGTGCCCACGAGCACGTGAGCACATGCTCACGTGCTCGTGTAGGGCACAAAAAAATTTGAAAAAAAAGATGAAAAAAATTATAAAAAAATAAAAGAAAAAAAAAAGAGTAGGGGGTTCTGAGATGCCATCCCATGTCTTCTTACAAAAAGAAAAAGAAGAAAACCACACATTCTCCTACTGATATGAATGAATATGATATGAAAAAATTATGAAAAAAAAAAGAAGAAAAACTTCTTAAAAAAAGAAAAAGAAGAAAACCACACATTCTCCTACTGACATGAATGAAAAGGCTCGGCATGCTGCGGCTCGGCGTCTACGCAGACAAGCACCACCAGAGCTTACGCCCCAAGCAACATCATTCACCACGTGGAGATGCGGTAAATTTTTTTCTAAAGAAAGGAACTAAATACGTTACTCGTTACCAAAAGAAGCGCCTAGGTAGATGTAACTCATTACTAGCAACGCGTTACGTACATGTATGATACTGAATAAAACTAGAATCGAATAACTAAATATTTGTTCTATACTTTTTATCATATAAGATGCAGCGGGTAAAACAACATTACGTTTTCTACGCATGTATTCATTTGACGGGATGCTCCCCAGAAACCTCTCAAACCTCTCTACGACGGACCATACCTTGTTGTGGATAGAACACCGAAATTCTACACGGTGCTCCAAAAAGGTCGTCGGGAAACGGTTCCCCTAGATCGCCTAAAGCCCGCCTTCGTTTCTCCTTTGGACACAACTCCCACAATGTCCACAAAATACGCTGTCGCCCACTCCACGCCTCCAGCGCAAGTGCCACAGGTCACTTGTCCAAGGAGGGGCATCTGTGGTTGTTGTGCCGCGGAGACGACGAAGAAGTCGGCAAACGCAAGCGCTAAGCTCGGGACACGCGCGGCAGATGTTTCTCGAGACACCAACGAAACGGCTCGGCGGCGGCACCGGGCGATGCGAACTGCAGTCTTACTCCGCTTGTAAATACTTGTAAATATATTTATGTGTGAAACCTTACTTCTGGTTCCCACACAAGTATCAAAGCCACGTGATAGATGATAAGCACGTAGCGCTCCCCGCATGCGCTTCTCGGTAATGATTGCGGTTGCATAAGATGCCACGGCAATGGCAGAGCACGAAGTGTATAGTGACTGTCACTAGCCCAGCTAACAATGCGCTGCACGTAGCGTCCCCCCCCCCCCCCCCCCCGTGCATTTCTCGGTAAAGATGGCGGCTGCATAAGCTGCCTCGGCAACGGAGCGTACGCATTCTTTCACATGTAAAAAAAGTTCTGGTACAGTGCATTTACTTTTTTTCGTCAATAATTTGGCATAGACCCTTTTCCTGCTTACAAACATGAACTGCCGCTTCCGTCCCAAGCGACTTCTGGTCGCACCGTCTTTGCTAGCCTGTTGAGCTCTCTTATGTAAAGTGTGCTAGAAAGCAGAAATGGTTCACAGACAACGAAGTTGGAGATTTAACGACGGCCTTCGGCCGTGCATTATTAGATCTTGAAGGAGGAAAGTTTGTTTACAAGAATACTCGAAGCATTTTAACATATCTCGCACTCTTTCGTTCTTTTGGATTTCACCTGAAGAACTTGTGGTTAAAAGTTTAATCTACATGTCAAGCAGAAGTGTTAAGGTGGCCTCTGTCCATTCTTTTTATAAACCGGAAGTCCTCTTGCACGTCAAAGATTGGAGCACCACCTTTTGGTGTTTGGCGTAAAAGGGGTCTATACACCAACTCATGTTTACAAACAAACCAGAGCGCCCCTAACGGACGCCACCGGCGCCTCGCATGCGCGATGGGGGTGTGGGCAAGAAGCTCGCCGTCGCCCATAAACAAACCATTGAAATGCGATGTTATCGGCGTCGGTGTAAGTCCCCCTGCCCTTTTTAGCGTTCGAATTGTTGATTCTACGTCTTCCTGGCAATGCCTGACTACTTCAGCGGCCTCAGCGAAATTAACGAATCTCGTTACACCGCAAAACTTCGCGTGAATAATGTGACATGCGGCGATTCATTCCGTGTGGACCCCGCAGAATGTACGCTAAAGCCTGACTCGCATGATGAGATTTCGCTCGCAATTTTCGGTCTCGACGTCGCTCGGGGTGTAAAAGCGTGAACCATAGCTGAGATGGTTGACGTCGATACTGAAAATCTCAAGCAGAATCAGATCAAGTTAATCAGGCATAACAAGTCGGTGATGGCCACTGGTAACAGTGATCAACATATCCTTGTATCTACTGTTTACATCTAGCCTGCTTACCAACCAGCTAACATAAGTCTTTTGAGGCCTGCACTTATTTCTTATCGCAAGTACCGGGCCCCCGTTTGGTCTACCGGCCGGTGTCGTCTCAAAGAGGAGACACAAGCAGAAACGTTTGAAAGAGCAGACGACAGTTCGAACGATCAGGCGGCCGGCTGAACTTGAAGACGCACTGAACCTAGTCTGGCAGGTGGTCCGTACAACTGGATGGTTTTCCCGCGTTCATGTTGAAACAAAACAAATAAGTCTGACGACCACAAGCATCCGTGCATTCAACCCAAAGGGCTTCCCGCCCAAGCAATCGTGGTCCGACGGCATCTGGTTTTCCCTTTTCACGGCACATATCCACGTTCTCGGACGAACCGAGCACATGAAAACTGACCTTCAAACCTTTCTCGACCCTTTTGGTACTGCCCCAGTCGCGGCGTTTTGACGAGAAGGCAGGTTTTTTTCTGGTTCCTTTCAAAACAACGGAGGAATACACGTCTCACATGGGGCCTTCCGCCCACAGCCCCAGACCGGAAGTACGCCCGACGCGCCACCACCTCGCCGTGACGTAACAGAGATGTGTTCGTGTATAGTGTAGTGGGCAATCATTGCAGGTGATAAATTAGCTTCGCTGTCCAACCACTTTCACAGCGTGAATCGGAGCCTCCTAGCTTTTTTCTCCGAGACTCCCACCAACAGTTTATGTTACAGAATCGAAACCCATGAAACATTTTGCAGTGAAGCAAATGCTGTAGATATATTGTATGACAATAATGAAGACGAAGAGTACCCGAAGTACGGTGCAGATATAATATGTTATATCTGCACTTAGAAATGGTGCAGTATTTTGTTTGCTTAGTCTTTTAATATTCGCTTCTAGGTTCCCAAGTGAATGTTGAAGGGCTTGAGTTGGTAGGTCGGACAGCCTGGATATATTTGTAGAGGTGGATTCGAATT
Source organism: Ixodes persulcatus (assembly GCA_013358835.2). NCBI lineage: Eukaryota > Metazoa > Arthropoda > Arachnida > Ixodida > Ixodidae > Ixodes > Ixodes persulcatus. The sequence goes on along the minus strand of JABSTQ010006476.1, from coordinate 44,746 downwards.
TATTTACCATTACAAATATGTTCAGTTTACCGCAGAAAAATCTGCTTTCATACAAAGCTACCAACCTCATTTTATCTAGTACGGGGGTAACGAGGTTTGGCAGAATATAAATGACACAAAAGTGTTTGGTTCAACACGAGTTTATTTTAACCCAATGTCGTTTAAATTTTGAGTGGCCAATTTCAGGAATCATAGATCCAAAAACTATTTCTCGAAAGTCTCAATGACGGCTCGGGTGGTATTAGGTACGCCAGTTCTCAAAATGTTATTTTGAAAGTCTGTAATAGTTTCACTTCCTTTCACTCTGAATGCCTGATTATTAATTAGCATGGACTTTGTACTTCCCTCCCCGACTGTCGGATTAAATGTGTACTGGTGGATGCAAAGTACATAGTCTCTAGTAGTGATCTATTTTCCATAAAATATAACTAGGATCCTTTTTAATTAGTACCAATATCATAAGAGAACCATACTCTCTTGTCACTGAGTACGTTTCAGGTTGCACCACACGTTTCTTATCACCGAGAACGTTTCACGCTCTACCACATTTTTCTTGACACAGAGGTTGTTTGAATGTTAGGGCCTCAATGCTTTTTCATATATTATAATAATAAGCCCGGAAATTTCAACTGTTAGAAAATATTATATGAGGTGATGGCACATTGCTTTATAGAACCGATTTTAATTTATTTTTTACCTGTGACTGAAGAGTGAAAATAAATAAATTTCACATCTAAATTGTAATAAACTGTGATAAAATATGACCACGTTTTATGAAGACACATGCGTGCACCCCACCAAAGACGTTTAAACCAAATGTGTGGTGTTGCCGATTTATTTATAAATTCATGATACCTAAAAGGCATATTCTATACTTCGTTGAGAGGGCTATTGAGCTGTCTAATAAGCATGAGTAAGAACAGAGGTTAAATTATAACAATTTGTAAACATATGGAAGCGCACGTGCTGTATAACATTATTAGGTAGAGCGGCACTAAACTTAGGAGTAACGAAATTTGACATTATTTTTTCATTAAGTATCGAACACTAGTCGACGTTTTAATCTCTAAACTAAGATATCTCTTTGTAAATGTTGATGAAAGAAAGTAATTATTGCGTTTTATGATTACTTTGGGACTTTAAAACAGCTGCAGTCACAATTGCCAATATGGTACCGAATGCGCAGGTCTTGAATATTTATGCAAAAATACGAAAATCATATTTAGAAATTTCTGAAATGTGGCTTTCCTGAAGTCGGGGCCTCAGAAGAAATTGTATAGTATTTTTTGTAAATAATAATAAAATCTACACGCGGAAAACCAACGGAAAGCAAATTGTTGCCAAGTAAATTTTCCGGTGGGACTCGAGAATATTTTGCTGTTTAGGTACCCTGTGTGCTTCATGTTTTTGAAATGAGCGAAATTGCAATATCCGCTCTCAAGCGGTTTCATTGTAATAACATTGTAGAACCAAATTTTATGAACAAAAATACAAGGGGAAAATCAAGGGTACGCAAAATATTCCCAAGTAAAATTTCCGGTGGGACTCGGCAATATTTTGCTGTTTGGGTTTCCTGTGTGCTTCGTGTTTTTGAAATGAGCGAAATTGCAATATCCGCTATCACGCGGCTTTATTGTAATAACATGGTAGAGCCCAATTGTTGTTCGTGCTTGAAAATAAATAAGAATAAAAGTGTGCACGTGCGAAGGTTATATGTTATAGAGGTTATCGAAGTTACAATATAAAACCCAGCAGAATGCGCTCTTGCAATCAAACCAGTCTTACAAAGCTAAATTGCACGTCATGAAGTCAACTTCAATCATGGCACTGGCATTTTCTGCAGTAACTGGACTGATATGCCTGACTTTTTGCAGTGGAAGTCAATCATGGCCAGAGTTCAATCCGGACCTTGAGCAGTACCAGGATTTAACAAAGGTCAGTATAAGTAGATTGCAGTGCAACAGGGAAAGAGTTATGAGATTATACTGTTGCGTGTTTTCATATATTTTCTGAAACATTTGTCTTCAAAGCCCTATAATGCATGCAATGCACTATTTAAAAAGGAGCTAAAGAGGTTCTTGAAAAAAACAAAACGAAAAAACAACTTTGGAAGTAATTTCTATTGTTCTTTTGTACCGTGAATTTGAATATTACAAGCATTTGACCTGAACGTATCTATAGACGAGAGAACAACCAAAAACAAAAAAAAAAAAAAAAAACTGGGTGGGACATCATACCAGTGTTTGCGGTAACACGTTACGAGTAACGGCGTTATCGGTAACTTGTTACTTTTTACGGTAGCGTAATTGTAACTTACTCTTTGCCTTTTCAAAACTGTAACGAATAACGTACCTACGTTATTTGTTCTGAATGACATGTAACGCAGTTACGTTACTCGTTTCATATCCTTCCAAACACTTAAAATAAGTACTTAAATTTCTTTCGCGTCTCTAGGCGCCAAGCCATAAAACGTTTGCGCTTTTTTCTTCGGTTTTTTTTTTTTTGCGTTTTTTTGCGAGTATGTAGGTGGACCCGTAAAAAAAGACAAGTCGAATACGATTGGTTTCTGAATGGACATACTGTTTCTTGAAATATGTAGCTTATGCATACCTGTAACGTCAAAGAATAAAATGTGTTATTTCATAATTAAAAAAAAAATGAAGTAAAGAAAGCGTAACGTGCGTTGCTTATTAAGGGCAACGATAACGCGCTCCTTTTATTTTCAAGTAACGAGCAACGTATTTTGTTGCATTTTTTCGGTAACATCTCCACCCTGCATCATACCCTGAGGTTTCAACTGCCTTGTGCGGGCCGCGTGTCAGGGAACGCGTGAAACGTTTTTGACTGCGGATGTAAGGCTTAAAGATTCATCGACAGGGTATTTATGCTCGCCAAGGTTTTTATTTGTACATGACATATGAGAGCCCAACTACCCGGAACACAACTTGCTGCTCGCCATTCGTTTTTTTTCCGCCCGAAAACCTCCGCTCGAGACCTGGCTGGTTTGAGTCGCTCTCACTTTCTTCTCCGTGGTCACGTGCCGTTCTCTTTGGTTTAGAGACAGCCACCAAATTTATTTAAAGTCGTGGGTTATCCAAGACCCAAACTAAATATGTAGAATAGAAAAAAAAAAATTATGATACTCCTTTTTCGTTACTTCTAAAAAGCTGCGAATGCGTTGACTGGAGGAGAAAAAGTTTCACAGAAAAGCGGAAGCATTGTGTTCATTTTTTGCGTAATTCTCAACACGTCGTCGTGTCGCGGGAGTCGTTGGCATGACGGCTGAACGATGCGTACGTACTAAGCGATGGCGGCGGTCGACGGCCGTGGAACCTCTACTTCCGGACTGTCGTTCGTGGTACCGGCGGATATATCTAGCTTCGAAAGGTAAATCTGTTATTGATCAAACGTTAAGGGTTTATTCCGTACGACACGCCCAATCACCAAGCTGATTCGTACGAAGACGTGGCAAAGTCGTCGCCCCTTCTCCTGGCTGAAGACATTGCTCGCCGCACGAACACGAATTGGTAAGAGCTTGAAAAATGCGCAAACGCCAAGCATCGAGTACTTGACTTTTCTGTATTTCGTGGGACGTGCGACGTGCGCGTTTTTGGTCTGCTCCGCACAACCAAAAAAACGAAGGAAAAAAAAAAGAAACGGCGGTCGGGTGATTTCCACGTGATTTTGGCAACTCTGTCCTCCACTACATTTGTTCTACCACTCCACTTCACTTTCGGCTTCGGTTTCGGTTAGCTTTTTTTTTTTTTACTTTAATAAAAATATACGTGATGCTGTAGCACAATATTGTAGTCTTCCAATACCATAATAAATCGCATGACAAAAAAAAAATATTTTTGAGTGGTGTCAGTGCTTCGCGGAAATGTTTAGATCTTTGTTTGATACGTCACGATTCACTCCTATCACCGAACGCGCAGGGAAGAAGGGGCTTAAGTGCTATTTTGAAAGTGCTGTTGTGGCTACTTGGCGCATCTATCTGGAATATAATTTTGATATTCGAGATTCTGGAGTTCAGATGGAAGACGATTTAAATGTTTTTTTTTTTTTCTCAGATAACGAACTGCTTTATTTTTCTTTTAAGGAGGAAACATTTAAATTCTTCTAGACGGCATTAACATTTGTTTATGGGAATGAAGACGAGCCTTCTGTTTATTAATTTTCACGAGCAATGTTTCGGGGAAGATGAATTGGTGTATAAGCACAGGATGTCAATTTCCTTACCATACGTAGCCGAAAAATTAAATTGACCTAGAAATTACGTGAGATTAATTTTCTCTCCAAAGTTAGCGGTCAAGCTGAACTGGTGTCTGTGACGTAAATTGACTTTGTCTGCTAAAAATCACGAGTAAGCTGAAAATTGACTCTTTAAAGAAAAGAAAAACAATTGAAAATTTTTTTTTTTAACAGTTTGGGTTAGGTTGGGTGGGTTCCGCTTGGGACATTTGGGTTGATGTCTGAAAAATAACTGGCTGCGCATTTTAGTTCCTCCCATCCCCATATGTTGGTGGATACTATGTAGGGTTTCCTAATGTTGAAATGCAAATGGAGACGCGTGTCAGAAAATTAATTCTAGGAGAAAACAAAAATTGGTTAGAGTAATATTGACGGAGCGAGGCGCTATTTAGTCGGCAGTCACCTCCTTTCCACTTGTTTTCTCTCTCAGCGTTTCGGGCGCGTGGAGGAGAGGTGGATCTGTTTCGCCTTCACGACCGAGATGGTCATTCCGGAATGACCAGTGATGGCATGGAATTCGCGCGCCGAATTTCAAATAAATCTCTCGCCGTCAATATCACTCTAAGGTTGTTTTTTTTTGCGTGAAATTTATTTTTTGTTACGCGCGTCCCAACCAGACTGTTTTTTTTTTCTTTTTAGGGGCCTTTCAAGTTGATCTAGTTGGTACATGTGAAGTTTAGGTGTCAACTCGAATGTAAACCGGAAATCACAAAGGGAAACACCAATACACCTGTAGCAATTGAAGGAACCTTAGTTGCGAGTGCTGCGCCTGGATAGGTGGAAGGCGAAGAGCGTAGGCGCCGACAGCTGGGAGGGAAGTCGCGAGAGGAGCCCAGAAGATTCACGGGGAACGTTTCGTTGGCCCCTTCAGGGTTCGTGGTGGTCTCTGCTATTATGTCTCAGTCACCATTTTGTGAGCGCGTTCATTGTTGAGGATATTATTGTGGTGAGGCGAATTAAAAATGGGAAAAATAAAGTGCCTCTGTCTGCTCCAGCGTTGGCATTGCAGACTTAAACCAATAGAAATAAATGACAAAGACATAAACAAAAAAAAAAAAAACTGGTTGTGTCTAAAAAAGCCAATTTTATTTAAAAAGAAATCTAGCGTCATTACAGCTCAAAAAACGGGCCCTCGCAGTCAGTGGCGTTTTCCCCCTTCCCCTCAGTCTTTCTCCATTCTTCCGTTCTCCTTCTTCGGTCTTCGATTTTTCCTTCCCAACTCTCGTCTCCACCTCCGCTGTCCTCCGTCCCCTCCCCTTCCCTTGCATCAAGTATTGTTAGGTTGGGTGGGTTCCGCTTGGGACATTTGGGTTGATGTCTGAAAAATAACTGGCTGCGCATTTTAGTTCCCCCCATCCCCATATGTTGGTGGATACTATGTAGGGTTTCCTAATGTTGAAATGCAAATGATATTGGAAGAGCTGAAGATTATAGTTAGGTTGGATTGAAGGTTGAAGAGACTGAGGAACCGGACAGGACCCAGTTCTGTCAGTTTGTTCTAATCTAATGTTTAATTTCTGCTTACCATGATTCCTGTTTTTTTTTTTTTTTGCGACGTGCAGTGTTTTTTAAGTGTTTTAATAGTATTGTAGTCACTATTTTTATTTTCCTTTACTTGACTCCATTTTTTCTATTTTTCTACTGCATAAATTTCCTCATTCTGGTCTTCGTCTAACTAGTGTTTTATAAAGCCGTAAGGGTCTTCGTCAAAGGGCCTATTAAAGAAAAGGATTAACTTCAGTACAATTGGGTAATTATTTATTTTGAGAACTTAAATTTTTAATTATTTATTTCGAAGGCATGGTTTCAATTAATAATGCAATTAAATGCAAAGGTGCAAGCGAGCTGAACAAGAATGACGAAAATAATCCCTGGAGAAAAAAAAAAACAAGAGGGCGCTGTGGTAGGAGATTTGTGTTTGTCCTTTGTCCCTCTTGTTCCCCTTCTCCAGGGATTAGTTTCGTCTTTCGGCATGGTTTCCCTTATAATATTTCTGGGCATGATCGGAAACTTCTTAATAAACACACCTTACAGAGGTATAAGGCGCACAATGCATTTTAAGGCCTTCCAAAAACGAACGCTCAATTAGGACGAGTTTCTGTCTTTTGGTATCTAATCGGAGCGCGTCTCCGAACCAGCGATTCCGCTCCCTGTGGCCAAAACGCGCAACGTACGTGTGTCGCCACGCGTCGCACGTTGAAGAGGATAGATAAAGATTCCGGACTGTCCCATGAGGTGTGCTTTTTTGATGTTGGGGTCAGTGTGAAGACCAACGTTAGTAGATTAGCTCAGCTACGGAACTGCTCATGGACGCTGCAGGCCCCCCCCCCCTCCCCCCCCGGAGCAGTACCCCCCTCACTCACCACAACTCGCCTCCCGTCGTTCGACGCGCCGGGCGGCTGCTATGGTAACTGCAGTTTATTCTATGGGATAGGTACTTTTCGAAGCGTGGCGTCAAGATGGCGTTCCACCGTACTCTATGAAACACACAGTTCGTAAACGAAAATCTAGATGGCGCTTCGAACGACGGGAGACGCACTCAAATGTGTGAGGGGGTACCCCCTTTCGTGGGAGTTCCACAACTGAGGTAGTCTAGAAACGTTGGTGAAGACGCACTATGGCGTGCGATGCGTGACGGTGCACATACGTCGCGAGTTTTAGACACGGGAGGCGGGACTGTCCGTCCACAGATAAGCTCCGATAAAAAACCGAAATCCAATAACGCGTCCAAAGTTAACATTTCTTTTTTGGAAAGCCGTAGAATGCTGCGTGTGCCTGATATCTGTGTAACGTGGGTTTAATTAGTGGTTTTCGATGACGCCCAGCAATATTATAAGTGCAGCCACGCCTTTAAAATCAATAATTAACAATTTAATTACTACAAATTTATTATTTGCCCAGTTATAGTAAAATCGAATAAATTTACCTAATAGGCCGTCTGACACGGACCACTACGGACAAAAAGCTTTTTTTCGTACGATGCGTACTTTTGGCAGGAGCGTTTTTGCCGGCGTTTTTGGAAACACCCTCTATGTCCATCCAATGAGGGAGGCAACACAGAGAAGGAGAGGGACATCCTGTGTTACCTTCCGTATAGCGGATATAGTTACCAACATGCTAGATTTCTACTTAACTTTTTATATATAACGCGGCGCACACATTCCCCTCTCTCCTCTCTTCCTATCTCTCCCTTTCCCAACCACTCTTACCCTCCCTTTCTGACTTTCTTCCCCTCCCTTCCCTTCTCCCTTCCTGTTATCTTCCTCCCTCTCCTATAGTTGCCGCCCTCTTACTTTCCCTTAAACCTCCGCCTTCTCCCTCCTAGGTCAAGTGACACACCTATTCAGTTTCCCCAACATTGAAAAAATTATAGGGTCTTCACTTCCGTAACGACTGTTGAATATATACCAACCAATTGAAACATTCTCTCCCGAATTCTCAATTTCATGCAGTATTTTGACTTTGACGATAAAGGCCGCTGCGAATTTGTTGTATCTCTTATGACGGAAATTGCGGAAGAGGAATATATTTAAAATTTGTATTTTGTTAAATACGATTTATTTATATCAAGTCGTAAGTAAGTCATAGAAACTTAAGGTTTTATGTTTGGGAGTGACTGCTCGAGAGTGAAACATTACTTTAATAGTTGTCTATATATTTGAACTGAAAAATATTTAGTGGATATTTCAAATATGACATTACGTCTTTTAGTTTAGCCAAATAGACGAATTAAATTTGAGCTTTAGAAGATGTCTGAAATTCTGATGCTCCATATAAAATGTGCCGCAAACATCAACGCGTGCACGTAGCAATCTAAACTTTTCGTCAAAGGTGTATTTCACCGGTGGTTTTACCCTGTAATATTACAAGGCGACCTTTCACTATAAAATAGGGCCAGAACGCTTGCCAGGGTCAACGGCGGACAGGCGACACAGACGACCGAGTCGAGGGCCGGGGCACGCTTGGTGCACGTATTGAAAAATGGCGTCGCGAGCAGAGTCCGAAGTTGTAGCCGATCAGCGAAAGAAAGCAGACGACACGCAGACGAAATCTCTCGGCGGCAAGAGTGCCGTCGTTATGCAACCGAGTTTTCTTTTATTTTTATTACTTCAAGTTTTACTATCATTGTCCGCATTTATTTTTAAACCAAGGGTACAATACAAAAGTATTAGGTTCATTTGAATGGACCATGCTCGTCGCGGGCAGTCCATATTTTTTAGAAAGCAAACCTGATCAAGGAGGTAGCGCCATCTATCAATTCGTGTGCCAAATGCTCCCCGCCGCTCGACCCGGTTGTCTGTGTCGCCTTCTGCCGTTCACGCTGGCAAGTTTTTTGGTCCTATTATTTGCAGAAAAGAAATTACGCCTTGCAATTTTTTAAGGTAAAACCCACTTCTGAAACACAACTTTGATGAAAAGTCTAGATTGCTACGTGCAGGCGCCGATTTTTACGTCCCATTTTAAATCGACCCTCGGCATTTGAGACACCCAATAGAATGTAACAACTTCAATTTTGGAACTACTCTTCATTAATAATCCTAATTACAAATTTTAAATGTACATATACGATTTCAGAGTAGTTAAAAGGATTTTTTTTTAATGAATATAAAACGAACAGCTGCGGGTGGCAAAAAAAGAAGAATACTTGCGATATGTAATAAAATAAAAAAGGCTCGAGAAGAAAATATAAAAGAAAAGATACCGTACTTTGCATCAATTGCATTTTGTTAATAAGTATTTTTTCTGTGACGCAAGCTATACTGACCTCCCAGCCAGAAAATGTAGATACACTGTTTTGAGGTGTCATCCTGAGTGTCTTGATTACAAGAAGGAATATTAGAGATAATTAACTAATTTGCATTAAAACCACAAGGGACTAGACCAAGTGATAATAACTTAAAACCACGCAGCGCTTTATAAGTTAAGTTGCAATGTAATATTAAACAATTTCTTAAAATTATGACTTGTATATATACTCACTAGTCGTTTCGTTCCAAGACTATACATGGTTCATTGCTTTCGTTGATTTTAAAGTTGGCAAAATCGCTTCAACTTATTTCCAATCTAGTGCTTTCCGCTTCAAGAAAGTTGGAACACGATCTACAGGAATTATGAGTCTGACCCAGTCTTTGGTGGAACAACCAAGTGCGTCAAATACACAGAAAACGGACCACCCGTAAATGGCGCCTATCCTCTTCGTTTCGATTTCGGAAGCCAGTCTGCGTAAGTAAAACCTATTACTACGATATGTTTCCTATGAATACGCAGCAGGATTGTTACAGCCATCACATCTTATCTTCTGAAGCTGGACAAGCTTAAAAATAGTGAGCCATGCACGCAGAAACAATCTCAAAGTAATTTTTAGGTTGCGTAAAAATATGGAGCTCTTTGTAGGGGGTCCATATCTGGCGGTCCTTGCTTTAAGCACTTGGTTACTGTGTTCGTTTTTTCGTAAATTGAAGCTTGTACGTAACTCTCAGGTCGCATAAAGTAGCAAGGGTTGATCCATTCAAGATGCTATCACATTTAAAACAAAATCGGATAGTTTCACGATAGTTGAATATGAGACACATTTAGATATAACATTGAAATATGCCAAGCAATAAAATAAGAATAATGGACGTAATTTAGAAACATTTTTGAAAACGCATATCTTCCCGTGCAATTTAATGCTAACGGCAATACAGTAAGAGAAAAATGGACATAAAATTTCGAAACAAAAAGTTTGAAAGTAAGTAAAAACAATTAAAATATCCCTCTTATTTATAAATATAAAACATTCCAGTGACCTGCATTTCCAAAGATTTATGGTACAAGCAGAAAAGAATTGAAGAAGCTACCATTAATTTTTTTTTATAGAAGACATTAAGCACAACTTGAACATCTCAATGTATAGTCTTCTTTCTTCATATGTACGTGCGAACAATTTTTTATATGTTAAAATTGTCTTCATGTAATCTGTATTTTGCGCGAAATCCTCAACTCCACTACCGCGATTCCCTTTTATACTCTGTTTGGGTTGTTATATTGCTCTAACTAGAACCAACAATGACTATGTCTATTTTTCTTCCGCCTGTATAAATTTTGCTTATGTATACTTGTGAACTCTCTTAGTATATTGTAAACGTGTTTAAGTGTTTTTCGCACTTACCCCTAGAAAACACAATCGTAGGAATGTCCTTGAGGGTAATGAACGTGAACTTGAATAACATCGTTTCGGGGAGTGAAAAACTTCTATAAAGCAATTGAGTGGGGTAGCTGATTTGATGCATACGTCCCGTGACATCAATCTCCCTGCCGTATTTAGTGGGGAAAGTGAATTTGTGTTTATGTCTATGACGTCAAACCACGTGACGTCAATTTTCGCAATGAATTTACCGGGGAAACGTATTTGGTGCAAAAATCACGTTACATCGAATTTCCCGCCAAATTAACCGAAGGAACTGAATTGGCGTATAGGTCATGTGACCAGGCATCACGTGACCTATACACCAATTCAGTTCATTCGGTTAATTTGGCGGGAAATTGGATGTATCGTTTTTTGCTATATTTAGCGGAAGAACCGACTCGGTGTGGTGACGTGAGATCAGGTGACCTGACATCAATTTTCCGCTAAATTTAGCGTGGAAATTGAATTGGTGTATAGGTCACGTGACTTTAACTTACCCGCAAAATGTAGCGGCGAAACTAAATTAGTTTATAATTCACGTGACGCCAAGTAAAGTGACATCAGTTTCCTCGACAAATTTAAACAGAAAACTAAATTGGTATATAAGTTTCGCGACAGGTCTCGGGACATCAAATTTTCACTAAGTTTAGCGAGGAAAGTGAATTGGTGTTTAGGTCACGTAACGTGAATTTCCCCCGTTAAATTTAGTGGGAAATGTGTGGACACATGGACGAAAAGTCAAACGAACGGACAGACAAAGTTTCAAAATTTGGGTTTGAGGGGGGCTCCATTACAAAGCATTTCATGCTTTAAAAAAAACGTAAAAGTTGAAGATATATCTCTCTTTCTGTTCAAACGGAAGCCTTCTAAAATACTCGTGTTTTTTAATGCATCCTATCAAACACTTACCGAAATTAATTATAAAGCAAAATATGCAAGGTGTTCCTAAAACGTTCCGAGCGTTAAAAAAAAAAAAGAAGCAATCGGGGAATCCACGTTAATCCGGTTTATACAGTGAAGTTAGCGCAACGGGCATAATATAGGGGGTTAATCGTCACAATCAATCGGTCAGTTAACTAATATAGGTTGATTCGGTTATTACTTACTGGATGAAATCATATGTTTCCTATTAGAATCTTGCTGGGCGTCATCGAAAACTCAAAACTTGTAAGTTTGGAAAGACTTGGAGCGTGTGCGAAGCGCCGGTGGTATGTCAATATTACCTTTCAAGCAACATGCGAAACACTGGTAAAGTGAAAAGACTCCGGTGCAGTTATTCTCTCTCTTATCCGCATTTTCGCCCCGCCAGCCCTGCACCTATTCCAGAAGTGGTAACTAGCTAGCAAACTATCGCGCTTCCCACGCGTTCGAAGTTTTTCTAAATTTACTGATATAGTGGATTTAAATGACGCTCCGCAAGTTTTTTGTTTGAAACCATATATTGTCACGAATGATGAGGTGACGAAACAAAGAATAACTGAGGATACTGAAACGTACAATGGGGCGAACTTGTGCCCAAAACCAAAAAGAAAGCAGAGGATCACAACATAGTGTCGCGGGCGTCAATGTCGGCGCAACAGCAGGATCGAACGCTGGGGCGAGACTGACTGCGCCTCGGCACGCGGAGCCCCTTTTGTACACGCGCGGGATTCTGGAACAATCGGCGTAGAAGGTTCGGCGCGTAGAAAATTCGGACCTCGAACAAGCAACAGGATTTTCGAATTTACCAGAACACACAATTGCAAGAATAAATAAAAGAGACGTTGCTCCCAGGAATTGAACCCTGGCTCTTCGCGTGAAGAGGCAAGCACGATAACCGTTAGGTCACAGCCGCGCTTTTTTTATTGCCTTTTTTACATGTACGTATTACAAAGGAGTAAAAATGGTAAAATCACATACACACAAAAAAAAAACTATTCCCTTGTATACATTTTAACATTCTTTCACGTTCTCAAGAACGTCCAGAATCGCCGTCATGTCAGGTGGACATTCTAACGGGGCGTACACTGACTTTATGACGCGAACAGACTCTTTAAAATATAAACGTACAGGACGCGCATCAACATCCGCATGTCTCTCGGCCATTCTGCTTCGCCATATTGCATGCAGGCCCAGGAGCATGACAAGGTTAGTAGGGATCTTACTGGAAGGAAGCGAATGCCATGCGGAGTTAAAGGAAGGTACCTTTTAATGGTTCGCTGGAGAATGTCCCAAAATAGAAACGCATCCCAGCAGTTTATGAAAACGTGTTCAATAGTTCCTTCTTCTTTACACAGAAAGCAATCCACACCCCAAGGAAAAAAAAGTGTCTGTTTAAGCCAAGCTTTTACGTGGAGTGTGCTCGTGTGCAACTTAAAAAAAGGCTTTGACAGCAGGTGAAACCGACATGTTTTTTACTCTAGATAAAACATCCTGCCCTGGGCCAGCATGAAACAGGGAACAGTACACTGGAACTACAAAAATAATTTCAATGATATCCATCGTTAAGCGCTTTCGCGTGACACTTGACAAATATTTAAGAGAAAAACGAACACATATAAAACGAAAAGCCTCAGTCACTTCTGCAAGAAAACTACCGATTCTGCTTTGCTCACGGCAACACGAAGAAACAACGAACGATGGGATCTTATCTGACATTCTGGTCTGATTTACAGCCCGAAGAAAAGGATTAGATTGATCTCTTAAAAACAGAAAAACGTGAAACCACTTGTTTGACAAATACATGCAATAATGAAAGCCCCCCTTTGCTGACGCGACGAAAGAGGCTGTCGCGGCACGTTCTTTCCCATTCCGACCGCCAGATGAACGCGGCGAACACACGGTGCAACTTTTGAATATTTACCCCAGCACATGCCAAAACTTGAAGTGCATACCAAAACCTTACGATCAAAAAAATATTACCAACGGTTGCACGCGTAAAAATGGACATTTCACATCCGCCCTATTTACCAGCTTTTTCGCGCGTTTCCTGAATAACTGCCGACCAGTAAGTATTCGATTTTTTATAATGTTGTAGTGGAACGCCGAGACACTTGGTCGGCGTTGGCAGAAAGGTGATATCTTGATAGACGTCTGGTTTCGTGGACCATGTGCCATGCCAAAGGCCGCATCACTTTTGCCAGTTTACTGCCTCCTCATTAGTTCACAATAAGACTTGACCTTATTTACCACTGCTACAATACTATTCTTGTCTTTACAAAATAAGGCCACTTCGTCTGCATAAGCCAACAGCTTAACTTCTATGTTCTGGAGCGAAAACCCATTTATCAGTCTGTTTTTTAAAACATTCCTACAAAAAGGTTCCAGATAAATGCAACCTGTTTCACTGATGATTACATTAACTCGTTGTGATAGCTTGCCGTTAATTATAAGTTGTGTCGTACACCCAGTATACGCCAATTTAACTAAACTAATAATGAGTTCACCTACTCCCACGTGTTCCATTATTTTATAGAGTACATATTGTTGAACGCGGTCAATGCCTTCTCCAGATCGATCTGGAGCATGGCAACTTGGTCTAGTTCTTCATCGCACAGCTGTAATATGCTCCTCGCAATGGGAACATTGGTCAAAATAAATCTCCCTTTAATTCCGCAGGTCTGATGCTCTTCTACTATTTCACTAATAACGTTTTGTAACCGCTGAGCTAAAACTTTCATTAGCACCTTATAATCAACATTTGCAAGCGCTACGGGCCTACGGTTCCTGACATTCTTTAATTTGTGTTCATCGTCGTTCTTGGAAATAAGTACTTTTTGTGTGTTTAAAAATGCAGCCGGTAACTTCTTCGTCTCAACCGCTTCAATTATTACGGCATGCAGATGCTTAGTAATGACGCTTTTATACTTCTTATAAAAGGATGCCGTTCGTCCGTCAGGCCCCGGCGATTTTTTAGCCGAGAGATCGTCGATCGCTCGCTCAATCTCGGGTACGCTTATCGGCATTTCCAGCCTGTCGGTTATCTCTTTACTTATACTTAGTATCTCTGCTACATAATCTGTCCATTTGCGAGTCACTGCTGCGTTTTTGCCGCCGAAACAGACTACTATAATATTCCGTGAATGCCTGTTCTATTACTTCGGGACGGCGACTCGGCAGGCCGCAGTAGTCGATTTCGGCTATATTGTTTGCCCTTACATGTTTAGCCTCAGCGCTTAATGCCTGTTTAGTTGGACGTTCCCCTAAAATATATTTTTCAGCACGAGCCTTGTATGAGGGCAGCTTTATATTTCTCAGACTATAATTCCGCGATGCTTTTCTTCACATGTTTAGGCTGATCTGCAAACCCACCAGGATTTTCACTTTCAAGCATGGAAACTCTATGTAGATCTTCGAGGAGTAGCTTTTCTTCGGCTTTCTTCCAGTACTCAATAGCGCTGGATCGTTTTATTGCGCTGAAGTAAACTTCGCGTTTAAGCCATTCCCATTTTTCACTCGCGCTGGCACTTAAATTAAGCATCTTAATGAACAATTCGTTCACTTTTTGATTATAAATATTATCTATGAGAAGGTCATTATAAAGCTTCCACAGCTCTCATTAAACCTAGGCTTTTTGTTTTTCCCTCCGATAGTAAAAGAGACCAACGCATGACCAGAAAAGAGAACTGGTAGCACATTATATTCGTCGTAACCAGTTAAAAGTTCAATAGACACATAGCCCCGTCAAGGCGAGCATAACTTGAAGATTGATAGTGTGTGTACCATAAATTCGAATAAACTCTTTGAACATTCGCGATATCTTGTAAACTAAACTCTTTAGTCTTTTCCTCTAACAATTGCGTAGTAATATCACTTTGCCGCCCCCTAGTAGGTCGGTCTCTTCCGTGACAAACACAGTTAAAATCTCCTAACATAACTATTTTGTTTTGGCAATTCAAGTACGGGCAAATGCGTTCAAAAATATTTTCCTTCCATTAGTATAATTTGGCACGTAAACATTTATAATTCTATAGTCAAAATTAGTAATACTACAGTCACACAATACAAACCTTCCCTCACTGTCTGCTATGACGGATTTGACTTGCGCATTTAACGATTTTCTTATCAAGAGCATACATCCCCAGACATCCCGTTTGCGCGCGACACGGAAACCTCAAAAGAACCTAAGACGCCAGCAGTTGTGCGGTCCCTTCGTCGCTTTCCACTTTCGTCGCTTGAATCGCAAGGACGTCAATGCCAATGCCAATTAGGAGCCCTTTCACCTGATACTGTTCACGACGCGAGGCGAACCCTCGGACGTTCAATGTCACTACTTTCAGATTTTTACAAGGCTATCCGTCCTCGCGGATCAGGGAATCGCGCATTCAAGGGACCTTCACCAGAAGCTGGCTCGAGACCACGTCAGCCGGCCGGCTTGTCCGGACCCCTGGGTTCGGGCGCAGAGCTTGGCAATGGTCTAAACGTTGTTTTTCTTCTTTGTGATACCGTCTTCGCAGGCGGTTTCGACGGGCTCGACGCGCTGCTGCCCTTGGTCGAATCCGGGTCTTGTTCTAGGGGACGCTTTGTGGCCGTCACGCTGGCGTCGGCCATGTTGACCTCGTTGCCTTGCAGTTTCTCGACTTTGTCTGTCGACGTCCCCTTGCTTGGCGTTGCCGACCGCTCGTCCTTTCTCGGGGTCTCCTCCTCAGGTTTCGCCCTGTTCACCGCAACCGGCGGCGTGACTTCCCTCGCCAGCGGGCGACCTAACCGGGGTCGGACAGCTTCGTTCTTGATCGCGCCGTCCAGAGTCTTGGCGACGGAAACACCCCTCGATTGCCGCCTCCGTATCCGCTTCGTCCATGACAAGCTCGGCGTTGGCATCCCCTCCGCCGGAGCCCGTGGCCGCTGCTTACGTCTTCACACAGCGGTCGGCATCATGACCGAACCGGTTACAGGCTTCGCAGCACCCGACACTCTCGGCAAATATGACCGGTCCTCCTACAGCGCAGGCAGAGCGGTGCCCTACCCGGTACTACGACAATTCCCCCCCCCCCCCCCCCCCCCGACGCGTAGCTGGCGTGGCAGGTCGTCCAAACCCAGCCTGGGCTTGAGCCGAATGACGGCTGTACGAGTCATTGACGCACAGCCCGCAGCACCTTGCACCCACCACTTCTCAGTTTCCACTTCGGTCACCTTGCCGTAAGGTAGGAGCGCTGCCCTCACCTCGTCGTCGGGAAGATGGAAAAGCAGCCAGTGCAGCTTGATGCGAACGTCCCGATGGCCGGGGTCGACCACTATAAAACGGGCTTCCCTTGACGACAAGGTCTCCCGCCGCGAGGACCCTCCGTTTACCCTCGTGTGGCTTGAAAGTCACGGCCGAGACGTGGTTCATCTGGTATGCCCCATAAGCGATGACTTCGAGGAGCAGTGCCAGATGACCCAGGGTGTCCCGGAAATCTTCCATACGGTATGGGCGGCCCCGGACGTCAGCGTGCAGAAAAGCAGTGTTCAAAACCGCAGAACCAGTTGGCAGAGGCGGCAGAATAATCTTATAATCAGCTGAAGCTGAGTCACCCCTGTCACCGCGGCCCGGTTGGGCCGCTGAAGCTGCTCCGGCGGAGCCCGACATCCCACGTCCGCACTCGGTGAAAGCCGGCAATGGAATCCCGGCCACGGCCGCGCTGCCTACTTGGCCAGCTGCGCGTGCGGCATTACTCCCCCCTTTCAAAAAGTGCATAGCCCCGATGCAACACAAAACAAAACAAGGCAAATAAAAAGAGCGGCAAACTAAAGAGCCATTTGGAACACATAAGGTCCACAGTCCTATCGAGCGTAATACGGCCTCAGGCGCACGACGTGGACGATTTCAGGTCATGTTGGGTGGCGTGATGATGTTCTTGTTCCGTCGGGCATCACCTCGTAGTTCAGATCTGCAAGTCGACGAAGTACCTTGCAGGGTCGGAAATACCGTTTCAGGAGTTTTTCGCTGAGACGACGTCGGCGAATCGGTGTCCAGACCCACACCCTGTCTCCGGGCTGCAAGTGGACGTCCCGACGACGAAAGTTGTAGCGGCCAGTGTCAACACGTTGTTGGGATTTAATCCGGAGTCTGGCGAGCTGACGGACTTCTGTCCGTTGGGCAACGACCTGGGCGTCGTCGCGTCCGTCGACAGCCGGTTCGTGGGGTAACATCGCGTCCAGCATTGTCGTTACTTTGCCACCATGGACCAGTTGAAAGGGTGTCACCCCGGTGGTCTCTTGCACGACCGTGTTGTAGGCAAATGTGACGTACAAAAACACCTCGTTCCATGCCTTGTGCTCCACGTCGACGTACATGGAGATCATGTCGGCGATGGTCTTGTTGGGTCTCTCCGTCAGCCCGTTGTCTGCTAGTGGTACGCAGTGGTGCGACGATGGCTGGTGTGGCTGAGACGAAGGATTTCTTGCGTCAGCTAGACCATGAACGATGATCCGAGGTTTCAGATCAGAACTTCGGGAGAGCCGCGGCGGAGGACGATGGACTTGATGAAAAAATTGGCGACTTCCACAGCAGTCCCTTAAAGGGGCACTGACAACCCAAAGGTCGTATTTTTTTTATTGTCTAAAACGATGCAAGTTGTGGTCATAGACACGCAAAAAAAAAACCGCATCGCGCAAAAAAAGTTTCCCGCGCGCGCGCGCGCCTTTTTATTTTTGGCGTTTAAATTTCCCGCGCCCACCTCCTCACTTCTTTTGATCGGTGACGTCAAAAATCTGGAAATTTAGAAGCTTTGTAGGTGACATTTCTATAACATTTAATAACGGCAATCGTAAAACATGTTTTTTAACGCAATTGCGAACGCACTACGGCCCCTCTTTTTGAAATACCAGAAATCAGAGTTCGGTGTGATGTTGCCTCCTGGATTTGTACCCTCCCTCGAAAAACTTGGCAGCGCTCGTCGGCGAGGCGGGGAAGAACAGGGAAGAAACCGGTTTTTTCCCGCGCCGATCTGATATCACCTCCTCCTCGCTTGGGGTCGCCGTGGCAACCGCGCTTTGCTTCATAGCGTGGAGCGGAGGTCTGAAAAAAAGTCGAGTCGCAGGAGACCGCAAAATTTGACTCACTGCACTGGCGCGGATCGCGCGGGAACTTCAAATTCGGCATTTGGAAATTGTATTTTTTTTTTAATTCACAAATACTGAATTTTCAAGTTTCGAATTTTGAGGGTAATGTCCCGGCATCGTTTTCAATCGTTTCGGATAATAAAAAAAAATATGATTTTGATGTGTCAGTGCCCCTTTAAAGAAGGGCTTTCGTTTCGGCATACCGTGTGAGATAATCTGTGGCGACGAATATCCATCGGTTTCCCGATGTCGACGGCGGAAAAAGGCCAAGTAGATCCATTCCGATCTGCTGGAAGGGTGGCGGGGAAATCGGCTGCAAGAGACCGGCCGGTCTCGTCGGAGGTTTCTTGCGTCGCTGGCACTCTTGGCATGATCTTGTGTATAGGTGGACGGTTTTGGGGAGCTTGGGCCAGTAATAATTTTCACGAATACGGGCCAGCGTCCGACTGTAACCAAGGTGTCCGGACGTCGGGTCGTCGTGGCAAGGCCTGAAAGTTCTCCTCTCGAAGGTCGGTCGGCATTACCAGCAGCCACGGCGACTTGTCCCTGAAGTTCTCTTTGTAGAGAACACTTTGTCGAATGGCGAAAGTCGGCAGGGCTCGTTAGAAAACACGCGGCATGCTACTCCCGCGCCCTTCCAGGTGCTCTATTAGTTCGCGCAGCTCAGGATCGTCTCGTTGACGTCGTGCCATGTCGTCGGTCTTCACTGCGCCTAGGTAGCAGTCGTGGTCATCGTCGTCGCTGCTGCCGGAAGGTGTTTCGATGGGGCCTCTGGACAGGCAGTCGGCGCCGCTGTGTGTGCGGCCTGACTTGTAGACCGCGGTCATGTTGAACTCTTGTAGTCGGAGACTCCATCGAGCGAGGTGTCCTGACGGGTCCTTGAGGTTCGCAAACCAGCAGAGCGAGTGGTGGTTCGTGACTACGCGGAACGGGCTTCCGTACAAGTACGAACGAAACTTCGTGATTGCCGAGACGACCGAAAGGCATTCTTTCTCAGTCGTGGAGTAATTTTTCTCCGCCCTGGACAGTGTCCGAATTGCGTTGGCGATGACTCGCTCGGTGCCTTCTTGCACATGAACCAGTACCGCGCCAAGGCCTGGCACCTACACGGCAGCAGGATCCCAGGGCACAAATGCAGACAGGGGTGATTCAGCAGAGCACGGAAATAGACCTCATTATAGGGCGACTCAACGTGCCGCTCTTTTCTTCCTGGTCGGAATTTCGAAACCCCTCTGAATGTGCCCCTCGTAGATCGCAGTGACGTTCTATTGAACTAACAGCGCTTCCTCTTAATGTAAGCGTGTTCGGCTATGTACACTCAATAAACCACTCAATGTTTATCTGCTACAACATGCAAAAAATAAAGTTTCAATTCCTTGGGGTGAAAACGGGAGCAGAAGTTGAAAAATTCTTATTGCTGGCATTGATGGTCCAGAGAAAGAAACACCATCAAGAGACCGAAAGAAGAAGAGAGAAAGGAAGCAGACGAAAGGTCACGCGTGTTCGTTTTGTAGCGATGAGTTGAAGTTGCTTGAGCACGTGGAACTTTATTTTTATATAATGCGCAATTCCGGTGTTTTCCTGGTAAGTAAACAATAAAATAATTAGACAGATACATTTCTGCTTGTTTTTTCTGGATATCAAGGCGTCGCCTGTGATATGGGCCCATCGGGACCACCATCTGTGACCACAAATGTCCGCGTCTATGCCCCGCTGTTCCCGAGCGGCCCGAATGCACGGGACCTTTCTTTCTAGATTATTTAATTAACTCTATGGTCGGCGCTGAGGGAGGCGGTCTTCCTTGGCAGTGCCGTGAATTTAAGCCGATCCCGGAGGGAGTACCACCCCCTTCGCTTGGCGCTCGGAGAGGCGCGAGACCACATCACCGCTGAAACGCTACGATATATTTCCTATTTCTCCTACGATCGTCCAAAAATCAATCGTGTGTGCCCATTCATGAGTTTCGTCTCAGAACACCAAATGTAACTCGTGTTTCGATCTGCACTTGTTTCGACTTCTGATTTAATACGCTCGCGTTCTGTCTTGACATGTGTTTCTTTTGTTGTTGTTCAATTTTGTTGTTCAATTGATTGTGTAACTAACAAATAAATGTGGTCATTTTCATAGTTGGGTCTAATTCCAGTAATTGTGTTACATCTAATCAAATAAGTTACGTTCGATACTCGATTTTCATTTCACTAGACACGGCACGCAGTCGCTGTCATACCTACAACTTGCGACCGTGTCGTGCACACAGCCCACACGTTTTTTAAAGAAGTTAGAGCAAATACATTAGCTTTAAAAACTCATGCAAAGTATAGATTTTTGTCGAAGTAGATCTTTTTTATTACTGATAGTTTCTTCTTACACTGTTTACCCAGTACGGCAAGCGGGACCCTTGAGTCGTCTCCTGGATACACGGGCAAAAACATCTTGAGCCTTACTCCTACAGGTGGTAAGTATTACTGAAATGTCACCATCCCGAATTTGTTCAAATTACTCTAAACTTGTATTTTTTCTAATTGAGGCAATCTAAAGTTAGATAAGTTTGTTTACTTCACATCTTAAAAATGCGCGGACAACAAAAAATACTTTTTACATAGGCGCTTGAACTTACTGAAATATCTGATTCATAAAGTCAAAAAAGACCAGTCGTTTAGAAAACAAGATACATTATTTATCTTCTGGCATTTTTGGGGTATCACGTTTTTTTCAATGTTTGCAATGTTTTCTTACATATTTGCAGGAAGTACCACGGTGGAGGTATACGTCGCATATGTGGAGTGCGAGCAGTGCGTCATTTTTAGGAACACCTACGTCAGCGGTAAGAAAGGTTTCATATCGAAGAGTGTAACTTCAGTGTTTTAAGCTCCCACAGTAAATATATACAAAGAAACACGACAGTTGCAGTTTTGTTTTAATTTGTGACTTCGTGTTAGCTTTTATGTTTGTTTCTCTAAGGTTTTACTCAATTTATTTTCGCTATTAGTGGTAGTTTAAAAATTATATAATCATACGCACAGCCCCGATAAAAAGTAAAGAACACCGATGTAAAATTAGTGAAAGCTTTAAAGATAAAAAATAATTGTTGAATGCTATTTTCAACTCTCAATCTCCTAAATAGTGACAGTCGGGTTACGAGTTTCATAGATGTTTGCTTGAGCCCCCTCATTCCTTAATTTTATTCCTACAAACTTCTGATTACGGGAGAAATGTATGTCACAGTACTTTTTTGTCTAGATGCATGAGGCTGGTAACCTTAATCCAATAGCAACCCAATACACAGCAATGATAAATTATAGGAATAGCACAGGTGAGACAGCTCATTGACGTCAGTCACAAATGTAGACATCATGGTACAAATAAGCAGGACATGAGAGACGTCCAACACAAACTCGATACCGATATAACACGTTCCTTTCTTTGGAATCAAAGCCACCAGGGAAAAGAAGAAGGGGAAGGTTATTGAGTTCTGTAGAATTTAGATTGTAAGTCAGCCTTTGAAACTCATAAATTATGTGATCCATTCAACCCTGTCCTAAATTGTAATCAGTGCAAGACTCGACAAACGGTTTGTAGGTCCCTTTTACTAGTTGAATGTACTGATGGCCGCAGTTATCTAACATTCTTTAATCTTGCAGATGCAGCGTGTACTCTACTCGTGCCTGAGTCTGAGTTGAACAAGAACATAACCTGCTGTGATTTTATTTTTGACCTTCTTTGTGGCACAACTCAGAAGTACTACATCTACGATGCTAGTTGCTAGTTGTGCAAGCTAAGCTTACTACTCTCGACAGACGAGCGTGTAGTGAAACCATTACTGGGAAAATAAATACTTCGTGGTGGTTGTGTGGGATTACAGTGTTTGTCTTATTTCAGTATATGTCAGTATAAAGAGCGTCCTCTTCATCGGCCGTAACATTGTCACGGAAAAAGCGTGTACCTTATTGATTCACGAATCTGTAAAGGCGAATAATATGAATTATGGGAAACAACAAGTTCGAGGTCAGGTAGATCTTAAGGTGGACTCACTCGCTACTCTCATGTCCGCTCTTTCTCATATATGGCGCTGGAGTTTGGCTCGGAGAAAGTAAATACACGCAAGAAACGAGGGCTTAGAACAAAGTGACAGACAACCAGTCTAACCAATCCTCGCCGCTTGGGCTGTGACGTCTTGAAACGGGGTGATACGAACAGGGGAGAAAAAAAAGGGGGGGGGGCACTTTCCCGCAATCATCTTCCTGCGACCTTGAGACCTTGTCTAGGGGCACGGAGGATCGGGGAGAGGAGTCGGGGGCTCTTTTGAGAGAAAGAAGCGGCTATTCCACTCTTTCGCGAGAGTCTTGTCGACTCTTTACGGGAAGGGGGAAGAGAAGGCCCTGGACGGTGCTAGTTAGTGGTGCCACTGGGGTGGCTAGTGATGCCAACTTTATAGATTTATCCCTTGACCTAATTGCTGCCGTTTTGCTCTCAATCCGTCACCTAAAGACTGCTCTGCAGATATAAAAAGCTGACGGAAAGGGGTATTCGCTTCACTGCGGACAATGCCAAGTGCGGTTTAGTGAGGTCCCCGAGTTTTACGACATAGACTATCGTGCCAGCGGCTGTTTTTGTGGTCTGGTATTAAGGATGTGGCGAGCAAGCAGAAACACATCGCAAAACAGAACCCTTGTGACTAACAGGTCGCCCAACCTCACAAGCCGCAGTTGTTTTTGATTATTTTCAAAAAACGACTATATAGCTCTAAACGAGCTCCGAAGCAATCGCAGAAATAGTTTATTGTGCCGGGATATTTCTTTCGGTTATTTTTGAATACACGGGAAAAATACGCCCAAGTCCGCTTGCAGTGATTTGAAACTATCAAGACAGCGCCTGAACTTCTCACCCCTTTGCATTTACGCAAGAACTGCCAGGACGGCGACTGCGTAGCCGGAAATACTCTGGCTGGAACCCCTGAATACCGAAAGGGCTTCTGCCTCCTGGGTCCTCGTAATGCCGTGATGCTTCAAATATTTACTCGTGCGCCCAACAACGTCGTGTTGTTTTGTGATGTCATTTTAAAATATATTGTCCTCGTCGTCACCCTCATTTCCTGGATGATGAAGGGAAAAAGAGGAGGCCACATCCGAGCCCTTCCTAGAAATCGGGTCGGGTGGCACCATGTGTGTTGTGGTTTACGGGACCGGGGGAAGAATGCGGCGGGGTCAATCATGGCTCATTTGGTTTGTAGGCGGCTAGGTTGTCCTCGGCGGGCAGCGTCAGGAGGATTCAAGAAAGGGGCACTTGCTCCTCCAATTAGATTTCCCTTTGCCCCTGACTCCACCCGCTATACGCGATCACTATAGGCATCTCGATTCTTGTAATATATCGCGCTAAAAGCACTGCCTGCCTGCAAACTGACAAGAAAATAATGCCCCGTAATTGTGGCGTGTTGCGTCGGCTATCAAATCGGTTCAAGAACTGACAGCCTCTTGACAGCATCTGGTCATGCTAAGAAATACTATGGGAGTATCCCCTTTTTCCCAGATATGTTTGTGGGTACACGATTTGGTACAAGCGTGTGTATAGGCGGTATACGCCACTCGAGAAAAATAAACACGCCCCCAAAGCGATAAACACGCCCCCGCGTGACTAAGCAATGTTTTGAGGCTCCAATTAACCGAGCAATCGCGCTGTCGCGAATACCAGCACTACTTCGAAAAGAAACACCGCAGTTGGAAAAAAACTTACCGTGCGAGAAAACCCAGCCCCATGTCGTTCCGACAGAAGTGCAGCAAAAGCACGTTGGGCGCCATGTGGTTGAGTTGCCTTGCTGCATGCCCATCCGGGAGGAACACCACGAAGCCGGGGTTTCCATAACGAGAAACTAATTTATTAGAGTAACAGGAATAATAATAATAATAATAATAATAATAATAATAATAATAATAATGTTTATTTTCCATCAAACAACAGATGTAGGGAGACCGAGGAAAAAAGCTGCATCATGCAGCTTGACGAGTCCCCGGCCCCCCTCTCACACAAACAGCAGTGGCACAAGAAAAAATAAACAAGACGAAATGACATTGAAAAATTAATCAGGTGGCGATATTAACGTTTTTCTTGGTAACATGATGCATACTTTGAGAGCTCTATGTAACTATATATTTATCTAATACATGATACATAGCATAGATACATTGAAAGGAAACATACACAGAAAATGTCATACATATATACATTTAGATAGTTACACAAAAAGTACGAAGTAATATACATCTCAAAGCTCTGGAAAGTACTACTAAAAAGCCACACTGGAAAAAAAGTCTCGAATATCTTTTCTCGATAACTTCATTGGATCAAGATTTTTGAAGCTAAGAAAATTAAGTAGGTTTGGAAGCGTTTAGGATAACATTTGCTCAGCATAAGTCGTTCTAATATTGGGTAACTTCCAATTTTGCAAACTTCGAGTGGGGTAAGTTGGCACTTTTGGAGCTAGAGAAGCCAGGTCAATCAGGTTAAGATGATTTTTTTGTACTTCAGATTTATAACACACACACAAACGATATTTATATATACTATTAACATTAATCAATTTTAAACTTTTAAATAAGGGTTCACTAGGGTGGTCGTATGGGACATTGGAAATGTTTCTTAGCATTTTTTTCTGCAACAGAAGTAGCTTATTTAAGTTTGTACTTCTACTATTACCCCAAACTAGGTGGCAGTAGTTTATATGAGAGAGAAATAAAGAGTTATAAATTAAAAGTTTGACACTTTTTGGCAAAAGATGGCGGTGTCGATACATCAAGCCAACAACACGTGATAGTCTAAGCAAAATATAATTAATATGGTCGTCCCATCGCATTTGATTCGTGAATACAACACCAAGAGTCTTAAAGCTAGTGAGGACTTCAATTTTAGTCGAATTTAAAACAATATCACAAGGAAAAGTAACATTCTTGTTTTAGAGCGCAGCTCTTAGGCGGCCGTTTCCGGCTTGAGCGGCGTGGCCGTCGCCGTCGGCGTAACCGCAAGGTCACGTGACCCCCCAAGTCACGTGACCCCCCAAGTCACATGACCCCCAGGCCACGTGACCCCCAGGTCACGTGACCCCCAGGTCACGTGACCCCCCAGGCCACGTGACCCCCAAGACCATGTGACCCCCCAGGCCACGTGACCCCCCAGGTCACGTGACTCCCCAGGCCACATGACCCCCCCCCCCCGAGGTCACGTGACCCCCCATGTCACGTAACCCCCTCCTCCCCGAGGTCACGTGACCCCTCTGAGGCCACGTGATTCCCTGAGGTCACGTGACCCCCTGAGGCCACGTGACCTCCTGAGGTCACGTGGCCCCCCTAAGGTCACGTGACCCCCAGAGGTGACGTGACCCTTAAGGTCACGTGACCCCCGAGGTCACGTGACCCCTTGTGGTCACGTGACCCCCTGACGTCACACGACCCCCCTTGAGGTCACGTGACCTCAAGGAGTCACCTATCCCTCAGTACGCTTCCATCCTCCTCCTCAAGAGCTGCGCTCTAACCGGCTTTACAGGGAATTGTAAACGGCTTTCATTTTTTTGGGTGAAATAAAACCGCTTTTGTTTTATTTTCATTGATTTTTAGAGCATTACAGCTACACCACTTACCAAGGTCTTTAAGAGTTTCATTTGCGCTATTTATTAGTTCATTACAGTTATTACCTGCAAATAGTAAACTAGTATCGTCCGCGTAAATTACATATTTGATATTTTTATTTAAGTTCACGATATCATTGACATATAAATTAAACAAAAAAGGACCTAGAATACTTCCTTCGGGAACTCCAGATTTAATTGGTTTTATATTAGAAGAATAGCCATTTATGTGGACGTATTGCTTACGATGTGAAAGATATGACGCAATTAATGTTGATACCTGTCCACGAAAACCATATGTTTCTAGTTTATTTTTAACAGATTATGACTTAGATGATCAAAAGCTTTACTGAAATCAATAAATATTCTAAGGGTCATTTTTTACTGCTCAAAGTTTCCCAAGATATATTCTTTTTGCTCTAAAAGAGCAAGCTCGGTAGACCGGCGTTTACGGAGACCGAACTGCGAAGGATTGATTATACTGTGCTTATCTGAAAACTTCACCATGCGTGAAAGCAATATTTTTTCAAAGCCTTTCGAAACACCGGTAAGATAGAAATAGGCCTTAGTTTGCCATGTCGTTTTTGTCACCCTTTTTATACAATACGCTGACCTTAGCTATCTGCATATTTTTTGGAAACACCCCGAGCTGCAAACAGAGATTAAAAATGAATGTCAGACAGGGTGATATGATATCTATTACATGTTTTATCGGACCTATCTGTAAATCATCAGCGTCACAGCTTGTACTATTTTTAAAAGACAAAAATGTATGTATCACCTCCGTATTCAAAACTGGCTCAAGAAAGATCGTACTTTCATTTTTACGTTCAATATACGCGCAAGCGTTTCCGCCTGAATTACCTTTTTGCCAAATTTACAAAGTGGTCATTAAAAGCATTTGCTAGTAATGTTCCTGTAAGTTCTACATTATACGGGCGGATTTTCTCAATTTGATTTATTTTCTGCGAACGATTCAGGACATTGTTAAGCTTTTTCCACGTGACGTCTGTTCGCATTGCTGTGGACACAAAGTAGTTATTAAAGTACTTCGCTCTAGCATTTCTTAATTCCCTTGTAAGTATGTTACGGTATGATTTAAATGCTTTAAGATGTTCAGGGTCCTTAGTATTTACGAATATCTTGTATAAAACATTTTTCCTATTAATTTTAAACAAAAGCTTTGGGGTTATCCATGGTTTACGATTTCTTTTTGACAATTTAATAGATTTATATGGAAAGCACATTTTGTATATGTCCTTATATTTGCTCAAGAACACGTTATATGCTTCGTTCCCGTCTACTTCCTCAGAGACTTGGCTCCAGTCCAACTCCAAAAGTTTATTTCTAAATTCAGAAAGGCTATTTGCTATAATATTTTGAAAAGGTGCACCAAACCGCTTCTTTTTAGTTTTAGCTATTTCTTTTTTTATGCAGATGAACACGCCCAGATGGTCACTTATATCTGTACTTAATATCCCTGATTTTATGCAGGTTAAGTCAAAATTTGTAATAAACAGATCGAGGAGTGTTGATGAGTCAACCGTAATTCTTGTGGGTGATTTTGTAACATTTATACAACCACTAATATTAATTAACAAATCCATCTGCCTTTTGCTTGGGGTGTCTAGAAGCATGTTCAATTTGAAATCTCCCCCGAAAATAATATTATATTGATTTTCCGTAGCAAATCTAAAATAACCTTCTAGAAAAGAAAAAAAAGGAAGCTAGATTTCCATTTGGCGGTCAATAAAATACCGAGACATTACTGTTATCCACAACTAGGGACAGCACTTCATAGTCTTTAGTAACACATGAGTATTCAGGTAACAATTCACCTTGCATATTATTTCTTAACATTAACAACACACCACCTCCGCGTTGTTTGTATCAAAGTAAAACATTGCCGGAGCGTTCGAACTGCACGCCTCCGTGACCTCGGTCCGTCTTCCCCCGTTCTGTGGGTGTATCTTCCTTTTATTGGCACTTTCCTCGTGCGCTGTCGTGCGTTTCGGACTGCGTCCCTCGTTCGGGCGTTCGGCAGCGGCCTCTGGCCGTGGTGGCAGACATTCGCTCCCAAAACCGCCAGTTATGAAATAGTAAGTCCCATAGGAATCTGATGAAGTGAGTCCCCCTTAAGATTTTAAGATCGTTTTTCATTGGCTTGGTTTATGAATTCAAAACTAATAAATTTTAAAACCATGGCTACCAAAACTATCGTGCTGAGAGCCAAACCGCAAAACAATTGTAGGCAACTCTAAAGTCAGAGGATCCTGGGAAAAGGAATCGAAGCTTTTCGTATGGTCGCCATTGGGGTTTATTAAATGAGAAGTTTCTTTTTGACCTCTCATTGTTGGTGAGCCTAGCTAAATTCGCTGGTGGCAGGAAGCTTTATAGAGAAGTTTTTATACCAAGATTTTGCTATCCACACACCGGTAAAACAAGCGTACATCTTCATACCGCCACCAGATGCAGCGTTGGTGCTTGGGAGGCATAGAACGATAATTTTCTTGTCTTGAAATACGCAAGAACAACAGTACAATTGTAAGTTATCTCTGGAGATAAGCACGATTGCTAAGTTTATTGCATGCAGAGTACCAACTACGCTTAAATTTACGAAGAACGCTTTCAGTATAATGATGCTCCATAGCGATATTGGTGCGACTCGTTCGGAATGACCCTTTTGAAGCTACGAAGATTTGAATGAACAGAAATGGAGCACTAAAACCGATCAGCCAATCATATTGCGAGGTTTGGTGGTGGGTATTTAGGTATTTGTTTGTGTCCGGCTATTAGGCAAGAAAGCAATGACGGTACTTTCCCAGGACCCAATTATCTTAGGCTACCCGGAAGAAACAAGAGGTGCGTAAATTTTAATGTTTATGAGAACAGAAGTCACCATATGAAGCTTATATTTTGGGCAAGGTGTTATTGTGTCACACTATCGGGATGTAAGTTGTGGTCGGTTTGCCTTGCTGCATACCCGACCCGGAGGAATAACACGGAGCCAACGGTTTCAACAACAAGAAACTACATTTAATGGGACATGGACGAGACGATTAACATGGTTACCAGCGGCGCCTGAGTCCAGGCAGCGACTCCCTGTGCGCCGCCTCTGATCTGCCTTATCAAGGCGGCGCATCCGATGTGCGCGTGGCTGGCGTGATGTCGCCGCCACGCGGGAAAAGTTCGGAACCTTTGCCTCGCAGTCTGGCAACTGGGCTGGGAAACCGCCAGGGTGCCCACAAAGTAAAACAAATTCACGTTGGTGTAAGCTTGTGTTCATTTTAGGCTCTCCAGTTTTATTCCATGTATTCGGTGCGTCATTGCAAAACTGGGGTAAAGCTTTCCCACTCCTTTCTTATTCCCCAGCGGTTTTTTCGAAAGAGCATGCAAAAAAAATTATTGTCATTGCAATTTATTATATATCTGGATTTATTTTTTACACGCATTTTATGTAGTATGAAATCCAGACGTCGTGGTGACCTTCAGGAGCTATATTGTCAGGAGAGAACTAATTTAGTGAAAGCTGTTTTGTTTATATATGCATGGTGTCTGATTCAATCACGCAAATGCTAGACGAAGCTAAATGAGATGGCACATTCGTACTTTATTATTCACAATTTCACGTACGTATTCCTATCGTTCGAAATATGGTTTTCTATATTAAAAAAAAAGAAGCTATAATAGGTAATACAAATTTGTTTTTGCACCTGATTTATGATTAAATTCTGGCACTAAGCGCAATAATAATCGCAGTCGTCCATGACCTAATTAACGTAAACTCACAAATAAATTCAAAATACTGTACTTAGAGTGCGTACAAAAGTTATCGATACCTTATAGCCCCACATTTTTGTACATCTCCCTAAAAATAATGTCAGTAATATGAAAATGTACAGGCTGCAATATAGATGTTTTCTTTATACCTGTATAATTTTATGGTGACCACCTAAAGACGAGTGCTATAGTAGAGCGCGACAATCGTCACAAATATTGAGTAATTATACATTTTCAATTAAAAACATACGGCGGGAAGAAATTAGAATTGTTTCTCTGCTGCATAAGGAATTCGTAAAATCAATATGAGCATGATTGGATGTCTCCTTTAAGGACCACGGTTTTCGGCAGTTTTTTTTTTAACTCAGCACAACGTTTTTGGGGTTCCTTCCTTTGAAGCTTAACCTTTTGAATTTGTAAAAAATATATATTGTAGCCTTCAATCTAGAGCGGAACCCGTGCAACTTTTGTGCCTTTCAAAAGACATTTAATAAACTGCCGCATCACACACTTCTTAAATTACGCACTTTCTAAATAGAACCTTTCGTAATATAACGGTTTAAAATGCTCTCTTCAACCGCACACGAAGTCCTATCATTGATCACGAATGCTCATCTCACGAGAACGTGAAGTTAATGGTGCCGCAAGGCCAGTGTTGGGCCCTTCACTATTCTTTTTATATGTCGACAACTTGCCGACTAGTTTCCAGGAAACAGTTCATTTGTATGCTGATTGTGTAGGAAATAAAAATTATTCCGTATTTATTAATGCACTGAACTTCAAAATGACTTGGCTGGTATATACAATTGGTGTAAAAAACGGCAGACACACATAAATATTCCCCGAGATATTTACTTGTACACACCTATACATACTTTGGGATTTATTTTGACTTCAAGCATCTCTCTGGAAACACATACCAATCACAAGACCGTAAACGCAAGCCAAGGTTTATTGTTGTTTATAAGACGAACACTGCACATGACCGATTGGGAAACAAAACTTTTAGCCCGCACCGCCTTTGTACACCCTCAGCTTAAATATGCATATGTAATATAGAAGCATCATGTGTCTCACCTAATTAAAAAAGAGAAAGCCTTAATCAATGACACACGCCTCATTATAAAATATTGTTCTTGCACAATCATTACACTAGTAAAGAATGATCTCGATATCGATCTTCTCGAGGAGAGAAGGCACAAACACAGACTTGACTTACTAAACACCTTGTATTATCATTGCCCATCAAAGGAAGGTTTGTGTTATCCGGTTGCATACCACATATCCCACGCGCTGCGAATTCTTATAAACTTTAATTGGTCACACCAAAAACAAACACATACAAATTTCCACCTCTTAAATTATTCATTTCTGGATGGAATTCTCATCCCTATAACATATTGTAATTACTCACGAATCATGTATCTTGAGAGCTGGACTTGCAGCTTTACTAGGCACGTGCAACAGGTTAGTTTGTTTTTCTTATCGTATTTTGTTTACTGTTCTGAATTTGTTGTATTTGGTTTGCCACCCCTATTGTAAAGCTGAAGGAGCGCTTTAAGGGAATATTTGAAGTAAATAAAAAAATGGGCTTTAGAAAGAAGAGAAACTGATCGGCATGATCAGCAGCGGTTTGGGCGTCCTGCCACCGCCCACAGCCAAAGAACTATAAATGTTGCTGCACGCCGATGGCATTTTTCGCGCGTTTCATCACAACTCGATAAATTGCCGTACAGTGTTTTGTGAGGTGGTGCAATTCCAATTATTGACATCACCGGCGTGTGTGGCCCAACAGAAATTGAGGAGACAATTCCCGCCCTCACATAAATGTTAAAACCCAGAAGGTGTTTTTAGGACAGTATGGCCAGATCTCCCCCTAGAGTCTCGATTCGGAACCGAGACATATTTATTGTTTTGGCCACTAAAGAAACGGTTTGATAAAGGTTTAGTACGGAGTTGGAGCAAAACATGATGATGAAGGATGAGTGTCTTTCAATATATTTAGGATTGTTGTTTGCATAATTTGTTATCTAAATGTAATAGAAACAGCAGCAGATACATTTTTCAATAAAATAAAAACGGGACCAGTCAATTAAAGGCGTTGAAATCACCAGAGGACCGCAGTCTCCTCAATTGTATTAATCTCTCTAGATGTTTAATTTCACAATCGCAAAAACTTCAAAGAATTTCACAAGAAGTGGGGATTTTCACAATTCAATTTAAAATTAAGCAACTAAGCACTATAATAACCACCTACAAAATGTTAACTACCAAAAGCAACCATGAGTAACATAAGCATACCATTTGATATCAACGCTGGTTTTTTCCCTGATGTTGAATTGACACATGTCGCTTCCCAAAACTGTTGATGATAAAGTAAATCTTCAAATGAGAAATATTCGCCTCTTTGTTGAAGCATCTTGGTTTATAATATTATATTCAGCTTCGTGCTCAATCTCTAGCAAATCCGTACTATAACTATCGTTCGTAATATGGGAGACAAACTTTAAATATGCTTCATGAAATGTTTGTCGCTCCTCGTGCGTCGCGGTTTCTATTATTTTCATTTAAGGGTAATGGAGGTTTGAATTTTTTATAACAATTATCACAACCCTTCAGTACAATTTCTTAGTCATAATGCTTGTTTGTGTGTTTTCTTTAAACAGATAAACGTATCCAAACACTATGTGCAAACAATATTGTATTTTTGTTATTTTATATATACGTATTCCATTTCTTCGTAGCATTCAGCCGCATCAGCAGCCTAACTTTTAACATGACACAGAGTTAGGATGACCTGAGGCATTTACGTTGCTCATTTTTTTAATGCACACGGAAAATTAAAAATGTATTATAAATAGTTTTGTGTACATTTTGATTACATTTTGGCAATTATTCGGTTTGTTTTCTAGTAAAATATGTTAAGAAATAATTTGTTCTAAAAGAGCTACAGGAATGAGTGGATCAATTTCATTTGTATGATTTATTTACTTGATCAATTATAACTGTCATGCTATGTTCGCCAAGGTCTCCAAACATAAACTACAACATTGCATGTACTGGGTGTCCCAAGGAGCGGCCAGGCTCTTTAAATCGACCACGAAATTCGGTTTCTTAACCTATCGCGCTACGACTTTGTGCAGCGTTG
Source organism: Ixodes persulcatus (assembly GCA_013358835.2). Lineage (NCBI taxonomy): Eukaryota > Metazoa > Arthropoda > Arachnida > Ixodida > Ixodidae > Ixodes > Ixodes persulcatus. The sequence goes on along the minus strand of JABSTQ010006476.1, from coordinate 11,761 downwards.
CCCACATATAGTGACGTTTTTTTTTTTGTAAAATTTGCAAAGAGCGAATTTACTTGAGGAAGAAGTAAAGGAAGAAAAAGGCTTAGCTTCTATGGAAACGGGGCGAAGCCACCGGTCTTCAAACAATACGGCGCCGTTTCGCACGGGAGACAAGAGATGGCGCAAGCGGTAGCGACGCCAACTGCCGCCAACGAACGAGCACACGGCGCCGGAAGCCGGCGTCTTTAGCAGACGATCGTTTCGACTCAAAAGCGGCGCGAGATTTTCTGATGTCAGTTGCCAATGCATTATTTTATCATCCATCCTAATAAAATATATTGTGTGGACACATAATCGATTAAAAATGGTTTGTCGGGATATTTTGACTATTTTTTTTTTCAGGGTACTTATGTCGTCTGCTTTGCAGTTGTTTTTTCTTTGTTTGTTTGGCGGGTTTTTCCGCCCAGGGGGCAGATATAAAGGCGTGAAGCCTGACAGAGTCTCTGCCCCCCAACAGTTCAACAGTCAACAGTGCAATGAATATATTCAGCAATTGGTATACTCAGTAAAATAAAAAAAGAAGGCACAAGGAAACAGCTATTTTAACATTGAACATTGTGAATTGTAAAATAAAATAAAACGGCACAATAAAACAACTAGCAAAATCACATGTTACACAACAAGCATGATTCGAAGCGTAGAACAAATGTAACGTCGTATGACACAGAAACATCATATCACTAATATAAACATAAAAAATTACACAAAAAAAGTGAGGAGGACACTGCATAAAATAGGACTGATGGCCGCCATTTAGCGTAGCAATGAAGAATGATCGAATCTGTGTCAAGAGCCAAATTTGTAGTCAAATATAAGTTCATAATAAAAATAACAACTTAGCCTACATATTACACAACTGAGAAGCTGATACCACTGCCCACGAGAAAGCTTCGACACTGTTTCTTGAAGGCATAAAATGTTTTATTATAATCTATATTCATGTCTGTTCTGTTTAGCATCTTGGTTATCTGATATGACAAGGCAATGCGGCCATAATTGGTTCTTATTGAAGACAACCTTCGCTTTGGGTCTCGTAGTTGGTAAAGACCTAAACTCGCTATTGGTGTGGAGTATATTCTGTTTCTGAATCCATTGTAAGAGCTTAAAATAGTATACTTGGTCTGCCTGAAGCATATTATATTTGATGAATAGTGGTTGGGTTCTTATGTTTCTAATATCTCCTTTATCATTCTCGCACATGCGAAGAAGCCTCTTCTGCAAGGTGATAAGTTTGACATAGTTCGAAGTGATCGTCGCCCCCACACCAAGATGCCGTAACTGATTATAGAGTAGAACAAAGAATAATACAACGTCTTTTTCAGCCAGGTGGGCAGCAAGTTTTGTATCTTATATATACTTCCCGTAACACGAGATAATTCACCTTTGAGTTTATTTACGTGAGTGTTCCATGAAAGGTCCTCAGTAAACCATACACCGAGAAATGTTTGTTCCGACACTTGCTCAAGCACAGTGTCTTCAAATTTTAAGCTTATGGGGCTGCAGTCGAGTTTATTTATTGGCTTAAAATAATATACTTAGTTTTGCTTGTATTTAATTTTAAACAATTTGTTTGTAACCAATTGAATAGCTTCAATAGGTTGATATTTGCAGCATTTTCTAGGCATTTTTTCGTGACTCCTGAAAAGAATACGTTGGTATCGTCTGCATACATTATTAGATCGGGCCGACCGGATAGAGTCGTTATACTATTAACATATATAAGAAAAATAAGTGGGCCTAAAATTGACCTTTGAGGAACTCCATGCTGTATTTTAAGTCTATTTGACGATTCGCGGTTTATTAGTACAGACTGGTAACGATCTGCAAGATACGTTTCAATTAAGTTTAGTGCTACTCCGCGCACACCGTAAATTTCAAGCTTCTTAAGTAAAATATTGTGATGCACAGTATCAAAAGCTTTACTTAAATTTAAGAAAAGACCAAGAGTAAATAATTTGTTCTCAATATTTTCAACTATTTTATACTTTATGTTAAGAAGCTCTAGCTCCGCCGATTTTTGCTTTTGAAAGCCGTATTGGGACTGCGCTATTATATTATGCTTCTCAAAAGAACGTGTTAATCTATCAGCAATCGCATGCTCAAATATTTTAGAAAAAACTGGGAGAACTGAAATAGGTCTGTAGTTATTAATGTTTGTCTCACCGCCTCTTTTATACACTCAAGTGACCCTGGCTATTTTTAGCTCGTCAGGGAAATGAACAGTCTGAAGCATCTTATTTACAATATTCGATAGAACTGAACTAACTATAGCCACAGTGTACTTAATAGGTAGGGTTTTTATTTCATCTATTCTAGCGGCGACGTCATTTTTTAGGTTTCTGATTATATTATCAATTTCAAATGGTGTCGTTAGAGTAAGCCGACCCAATTTGGTTTCCTGCGTCAATACAGTCATCTATGTTGGAAGCCCTCCCAGTGCACGCACCCACGCTAATAAAATGTCTATTCATTTCATGGCCAAGTTCTTTCCCAGTGACACGTTTATTATCTATTATTATTTTTTTCAGATTACATCGTGCCTGCTCTCTGTTCGAGAGTTTGTTTACCGTGTCCCACGCTTTCCTATGATCATTGTGTATACGTAGAAGTTCTTTTTGATAGCATTCGCATTTCGCTTTTTTTAGGTCGGCATTCAGTTTGTTTCTTCATTTCTTGAACTCGATAAGCAGCCGCGGATCACGATGCTGAATAAAGGCATGATACTTGGCATTTTTTCGCCTTATTCTTCCACACAGGTCTCTAGTCATCGAAGGCCTTCTCATTTTTTTTTTACATTTCACTCTACGTTCCTGAAGAGGAAAAGCTGCTTTATAGTACCGTCTGACTTTCATCAGGAATATTTTATAGGCATTTCTAGGGTTGCACTCAGCGTAAACGTCCTCCCACGTTTCTTCTTCCATAAGGCAGCTGCGAAAGTTCTTAGCGTTTACTCGTTAATAGTGCGATGCCAAAACGTCTCTTTGTGTTTGTTATCTTTTCTAGCAGAGGAGGACACTAGGCAGAAGATGGGAAGATGGTCACTAATATCACACATGATGACACCTGCTGTAATATGACGAGTGTCAGTATTCGGTATGCATACGTCAAGGTGCGTGGCAGTGTCTGCAGTTATTCCAGTGGGCAGTGTTATTAAATTGCTGCAAGCATACTGGTTGCCAATATCGCGAAACTTTTGAGCGTGAAGATCATCGGAAATTGTGTCTACATTTCTGTCGCAAAGAATAAAGAATGGCACAGATAGCGATCCAAGGAAAGACAGTGCATTATCAAGAAAGGTCGTGAATTCATATATATTACCCGAAGGTGGCCTGTATAAAGACAGAGAAACAGTATTTGATACCTTAACACAGAAGCTTTCAAGGTTTGCATCAATTTTAGATAGGTCATCTACAACATTATGCTGTAGTATATCTTTAATATAGATAGCGATACCTCCACGCCTTTTCTTATCCCTGCTCATGATTTCGCACTTATAACCCTCGATGATTGGCGCCATGTCCTTTTTTGTCAGCCAGGTTTTCGTAAGTGCTATTACATTAAAGTGCACATTCAACGAATGAAAAGATACTTCTAGGTTATCGATTTTATTATTTATGCTTCTTACATTTAAATGTAAGAATCATAAAGAATGTTGTTACCGCGCCTGTGCTTGTTTCTGTGACTGTCGCCGCCTGCGGGACGCGCGCCGCTTCTGAGTTGAAAAGATCGTCTGCTAAAGACACCGGCTCTCGGCGCCTCATGCTCGTTCGTTGACGGCAGCTGGCATCGCGACCGCTTGCGCCATCTCTTCTCTCTCGTGCGAAATGGCGCCGTATTGTTTGAAGACTGGTGGCTTCGCTGCGTTTCCATAGGAGCTAGCCTTTTGTTTCTTTACTTTTTCCTCAAGTAAGTTCGCTCTTTGCAAATTTTACAAAACAAAAATGCACCATCTGTGGACAACGCTGCACAAAGGCGTAGCGCGATAGGTCAAGAAGCCGAATTTTGCAGTTGATTTAAAGAGCCTGGCCGCTCCTTGGGACACCCAGTATAGTTTATATTTTAAGCAATCTGGCACCTTTGATCAATATTACCATTTCTTTTGATTGCTGTTAATATAATTTAATGTGTCGTCCTACACCGTGAGAGATGTACGCCTATAGGGTGGCCTAAATATATAAGTTGGCCCTAAGATAGGCAGAAAAAGTAGTACCAGGTCGTAACAATATACATGTCTCAATAAAAAGGCCTTTTAGTTCATTTTTTCTTATACATTTTCAAACCGTAGCTTCCTTGTAAAACTTTAGACTAATAAACTTGTCAGGAACATTGACGGACAAATTCGCAGCTGACCCAGTTAGCAATGATCGGAACTTGTGGCGCAATTTCCCGCTGGACGCTGCGGCCTGAAAATCACTCTGTAACCTGCTTGCTGTGCCTATCGGGAGATGGCATCACAAGTTACGACCATCGCTGACTTGATCGTCTGCGAGTACGTTCGCTGTTAACCCTGCAAGATATTTTGCGCAATTGCTTACAGAAAGAATGCTAGTCCTTCAAAATTCAAAATTTTATCTGCCCCACTAAATTACGTATGTGTTAAATATTTTATACCAGTACACGCGGGGGCCGGTTTTACCAGGTGATTTTGGAGCGAGCGTTGGTATTTTGGACAATATATATCTTACATGGAAAATGTACGAGACTGCATTTTTTTAGCTTTCCTGTCTTTGTTATGCTGCGATGAGATATAAAAGCAATAACGAAAATGGCTTGACATAACAAGAATAACAATTTAATTAAACAGTTCCATCGACCTTATCCTTTAGTAATCAAGAGCTTAGCTATGTGCAGGAAGCTCTACATAAACGCAATCACCCAACCGTTCTATCAACGGCGTTAAAAAACAAATGTGCCGTCAACGCATGGATCCAGTTGAACGAACACGGGAACAAACACGCGAGGTCGTAAGCATCCCGTACGACAAGGAAGTTTTGCCGGCGTCGGGACGCGCGCCATTGCCGTTAAGTGTACGAACTATGCACTGACCCTACACCACTATTGCCAACGATATCTCGAAACCCTAATACATAAACCTTCAGAGAGGGAAGCTGTGTGATCAACCAAGTACCGTGCAAAATATGTGATGCGTTCTACATGAAAGAGACGGGGCGAAAAAGAAAAAAACAAGACTAAACTGTTTATTCTGGTTTCTCTGCTAAAGACATCAATACGAAACTTCACGCCAATTGTCGCAAGTATGCATTGCTGGTAGTGTTGTGACGTCACATCAGGCGTGGTAACGTTAGAGTTGCAGGCTTTGACTTATTCCCGGGTTTTATCGACATGGTTGATCTTGCGCACAAAGATCAGCATCGAAGATTGAGCGTCCCTCAATACCGTAAATCCTGTCTTTATTAGAACGAAGGCATTTCACTAAGAGAGCAGTCAACAGCTGAGGTGGCTTTCTATGCCCGATGTTACGTCAAAGCTTCCGCTGTTGCCAACGAAGACACTGTGTATTTTTTATGTGTAATCTGAGAAGTTGGGCTTTGTTCAAAATTGAAGTACATGTGCGGTGGAGGATTAAAAATTCGCGTAATGAGCAGATAATATTTAAAAAAGGATTGAGAATATAATTTGTTTACTGTAAGACACTCTGCCTGACAATCCTTCCAAGTCAAGACAGAGCCGACGCCATGAGCTGACAGAATCGATCAGACAGCGTTAAAAGCGCACCATCATTGTGTTCACCATGTTTCTGTACCTGTTCTATTATCGCTGAACCAATCATACACAGAAGAGGCACAGTGACTTGCGCTTTTAACGCTGCTTGATTGCTCCCATTAGCTCGTAGCGTCGGCTGCTTCTCGGTCCAAGCTGAAAAGAAGTATAGCGACCATATACACTGATACATTGAAAAGCAAAGGGCGTAAATTTGATTAGGTTCTCGCTCTTGCCTAGTAATTCGTGCATCGGCCTTGTTATCCTAGCTTTCATTGGCTGTTGAGCGACAGTAAGTTGTTCGGGAATTTCCTCAACTTGTGTTTTCTGCGAAGTCGGTAATTATTAATTATGGGCAGCAAATCATTTTACAAATTTTTGTCCACTTTCTTGGAAACTCCACCCCCCCTCTTTTTACCATGCGAATGTGGAGGTGTATTTATCCCACTCTATTTGTTGAATATTGGCGATGTTGTTTTGGAATACTTAATGATGTCGCTTTCTTGCTAACGGCGCCGGGTCGTCGAAGTTCTTTCCTGTATATGTTTCAAGTGCGAGGTGTTATTTGGGATACTTATGATTAGAAATGTGGCAACTTCATATTTGTGAGAGACATGCTTTTATACTTTAGTAATGCAGTTAAATCCTAAAATAGAACTTGGCCGAAATTTATAGTAAACGACTTTATTAATGCGAACTCAATATTTCGGAATTTTGCAAAGTGTCAGACGGGGGACTGTTTCGTGGGCTCAACATTTCGCGATTGTACCGCGGCGTGATGGAGCATGCACTTTATGGCATGTATTCGAGGGGTGATCTGCCAAACTTCTCACGAAACATTACTAGACATATATCCACTAAAATAGCTTCTACGTTGTGATGCACAAGCGGTCTAAATAATTAATGAATGCTTGATGAGATATATATTTCCTTTATTTCTTGGGGTAATGTTACACTCGTTTCGAGTTTCCTTGTCTGGCACGTCAAATCTAATTAAACAATAATTTCGGGCATTATTCATTTTTGCCATGAGGTAATTGTCACAAAGCAAAAAGCTACCTCATTTGTTCCCGAACAAGCATGGCTGTTTCAATGTAATTACAGCTGCCATTGTCACAAGCTAACCTGTAAGGAATGAGGTGAATGTTTTGTTTTACGTCTTAAAGGCGGTGCACACATTGCATACCGCACATGTCTCTAAGTCAAATCATACGATTCGCTGTGTAATCAAAGTTTTGAGAATATGAGTCTGTCTGTTTTATGCCACGCAGTTGTCGTTCCACATATAGTACTTTGGTGTAGAGCCGCAGATGAGATCGAAGATGAAATCGCAGCATGTCGAATTTTTTCCCAGTTGGCTCTCGGGATTAAGAAGAGCGCACGCGTCATCTGTAGTGGTAAAAAATGAAATCGGGGGCCCCATTGATTGGATTTTAAGAATTCGCAAAACATTTTTGCTGTCAGGCAAAAACAAACCCAAGTGAAATAAGCTTAACAATCCTTCGGCTCGGCCATGTGTAACTTTGCTTTTGGTTAAGAAAAACCAAAGGTCACTAACACAAAAATAAGCAATACATTCAAACGCCGCTACCCCCCCCCCCCCCCCCCCAGGCCCCTAATAACAACAACAACAATGACCACATTGAATGGATCAATAAAAGTGAACATTTTAGGTTATCATCAGTAAGCAAATATAATCGGCATGCCGTTAGCCCTTACGTGTGGATTCAACAACTTTCCAAAACCCTTAAAAATAGGGTGGTTACAGAGAAAGAAAATATTTCCGGGGTTAAACTGGAAACTGCGGCAGAATTCAATAATACAAAATTATCATCCCGATTATCAAAATAACGCAGTAAAAATTAACAATCAACATTTTTATTTAGGTAAATAAACATTTCGTTACAATGAGGGATTCACTAAGTATCGTCAAAAACCATTCAATTAACTTAATTTAGAAATATTTAAGGCATGAGCAGTATTTAACAGAGTTAAAAAAGAAAACTCTCAATCGGAAGCGTTTGTTGGTTTCTGTTTTGTATCGGAGCGCATCTTTCTGACAGCGGTCCTGCTCCCCAGTGGCCAAGACGCACAACAGTCGTGTTCTATTCTTCCCTCCTTCCTCCGAGGGAGGCGAGTCGGCGGCATCGCGCCTAGGCCATCGGAGATGAGGACAACTGGCGCAAGGATGCGCTCCTGTAAGAACTCTTAAAACGCTCTCAATTCAACGTCTCTTCGGAACGTTGAAATGCTGCCACTCCCTTATATCGTTCTAAAATTAGTTGGTTTATCGATTTTTAATTGTGTTTAGCGAGAAATTGCCTTGAAACTGTTTGTTTATTTTCGCTAGTTATAAAGTCAATTAGTAAATTCTAGATAAATATTGAGGTAATTAGTGTGTCTTTTACAATGCCCGACCTCCAGAATGGCTGGCAGTTTATCCCGGGAAGGGTTGTTTCTTTTCTCAACCACCCTGTTTTTATGGGTTTTTGAAAGCCTACAAATCCTATTTTTGAAATCCTATAACTATGAACTTGCATTAGCTTCATATTTAAAAAAAAAGGAGCGACTAGAAAATACTTAGAAATGTGCAATAATCTGAATCGCTTCAGCCGTCGTAGCTTATTTAAAATTATGGTAAAAATTTGAAAAAACATTAGGGTGCATAAAAGCAGAACTGTACCTGTCGCGTAAGGTTTCCTGAGAATTGCACATTTTTCACAATCAGCGAAAGCAACGTGAATCTTGATAAAGTCGGTTCCTGTAGGAGAACAAAATCATCAGTTTATTTGAAAAAAAAAAGAACAGAATGGCTGTCAGTTTTTTTTTTTGTCTTATCGTAAAATAGATACAGTCATGTCTCGTTAATATAAATCTCGTTAATATGAATATCTCGATATATGAACAACATTTTCGGGGACAAAGTGGGCGAATACATGCATTATTGTCTTGTTTTTATGGACAATTCATATTATTAAGAGAAACGGCTTCTAACCAAGCCAAAATTCCGTGACCCAACGTGTTGAGGCCGCTTTGGCCTCTTCTTCAGGGTTGACTGTGGTGGCGAGGAGCAATACTACGTTTTCTTCTATGATGGTGTTGGCGCGCACTTTTTCTTAATTTTCACGGTCGTTGTTCTGTCGTGTTTCGGAGCATGTTGACTTAAGAGATGATAATGCTCCAAGAGACATTTTGTTGGTTTCTGGCAGAGTTTTAATGTGCCAGGATTTCCGGAACAGGCTTCGGCGGGGATTAGTTTCAGCGTCCAGGAAAACCGTATTGGTAAAGTCAATTCTAAGGTAATTTCTATCACAGTGTTCAGCAACTGCGCTGAATTTGTGAAATTTCGCACTTCATTTTTGCGGTGTCGGATCCTCTTCAGACAGTTCTTCGTTTCGCCGATGTATGTGGTCGGGCACTCCGCACAGGGAATCTTATAAACTACAGCTCGCGCTCTCCCTCTTTTGGTGGTCGATATTTTGGCCTTGGTAGAAAGTGCCCAATAGTTGAAACTGGCTTGTGGACCATCCAAATACTTTCCTTTGCTAGCACACGTTCCACGCGTTTCGCTGGTTCCTTTAATGTAGGAGACGCTGATACGCGTGGTGGGCGAGTAATGCGTACCATCCGACAACTGCAGACGTCGTCGAGCTCGGTTTTGACGGCGGGCAATGCGGTGAATAGAGCTACTCGTAAACCCGTTTTTTTTTTCAGTTCATGATCGACCGACACTTTTTCTTTGCGTCTCTCAGATTCAGAAGAGCAATTATTCGACATCTTGGAAACCCTGATATGGGAAACGATAAAAAAAAAACGGACGAACACAACAAAATCTCAAAATTTTTTTGAGATTTTGTTGTGTTCGTCTGTTTTTTTATTGTTCCCCATCTCAGGGTTTCCAAGATGTCGATTAATTACCAGCTCGCCTGCACTCTATCACTGCTAGCAATTATTCTAATAATTGGTTCACCAACCTTAGATACTTCTGTGAAATATTTACATTCAACTCATGTTATGGACGATTTTAAGGGGGAACGGAGGTGTCCATATTAACCAGGGCCTGCTTGCTAGAAACAGGGTCTCAGCTGAGACTAGGTGAAAGAAAGCATTGTCAAAGCCAGCGCACGAGCTGAGCGGGACTCAAACCGCGTCTCAAGACGCTCGCGTGCTCCAGCGTTTGAAGAGTTTTCTTTCACTCAGTCTCAGCTGAGACGCGGTTCTAGCAAGCCGGCCCAGACATCAGTCTACTCTGTAAAAGTCTGTAGCTTAAATTCAAAATGAACATAATCTGCAGTATTAAAACGTTATTGCTATAATCCCATTTACATAGTATATAACAACTTAAATTACGTGAAATAAGTATGATCAAAGTAGTGCTTAAACAATATAAAAAAAATAACCTCTAGAATTAACCCCCATTGTTCTCGCTCATTAGCTGCTTGATTGGTGAATACTAAAATATATAATTTCACATTTTTACACTCAAAATTATTTCTCTATTTAGCTCACTTACCCCCTTCAGGAGTGAGTTTCAAAATGTTATGGCCAGCATACGTGTATCCATTCGAAGCTTCAAAAGTCGCCGTGGCCTCCCTATAAAAACAAAACAAAAACGAACACCATTCTTAACGTATGGAAGTATTTCTTTTAAAGATTACAGACGATTTATTTTGAGTAGTAATATTTGTAAACAAACCGTGACATAGAGCAATAATGCATCTAAGAAGGATGAATGTGGCCCCCAGTGTCAATCGCTCCCATACGCCATTCATCACCCTCGAAAAATGCCAGTCGTAATACCTGTCCTTAGGACTGGGAATCCTTTCGATGTTAATAACTCTCGCCGTGTCTTTTCTTCGTGGATTTTCAAATTTGTTCAAATGGTGGTGTGTGAACGTTTGTATTCGAAATAAAAAACGCCTCTACAACACGAGTTTTCCAAAGGTAAATCGAAGCAAATTTAACCGCTTTCCTCGGTCACAGCGAACCTGCCGTATGCAACCGTAGTTAGGGGGTCAGAATTTACTTTTACGTGACAAAGGCTTTTGATAATGTGAACCACCAAGTACTTATGTTGAAATTGAACGTATATGGGTTATGCTATTCGGGGTTGGAATATGGTATGAGAGTTTTCTCGCTGGCCGCCAAAATCAGGGTAGATTTTCAAAGTGTGTGTCCAAGTCATTGACTTCTTTATTGGTGTGCCACAAGCTTCTAACCAAGGACCACTCTAGTTTTTGGTATTTGTAAATGATTTACACTCCTGTATTATGAATTCAAAAATGCTAATGTTCGCCGATGACTTAGGATATTTCTGCGAGGAAGACAATACGAATAACTGCTAATTGATACAAAAGGACATCTGCTCCATTTAACAATAGACCGATCTGACCAGCCAGTTTGACTACGCCACCGCTGCCGCAATGCATCGAGGTAACTTTAGTCTTCCTGCCCGTGCAACAACCTTGCTGGAGCTCTGCAAGTGTGGAACACGAGACGGCACAAGCCCTCGCATGCACGGCCGTCTGCCTTTCGTGAACACAAAGTTATGGCGGCGTCACGCATGCGCCAAACGCTTAGTGAGATTGGTTTATTGTGTTTGATAAAAAGGCTCCAACTGAAACTAAAAAAAAAAAAAAAAAACGCTAGAAAATGTTTCTATCTGAGAAGAAAGAAACCATTATTTTTGACTACTTCTTTTTGTTTGGGAAAACGCGGAGAGTACTTCATGTGCGCTATCTTTGTGGTTATACGGACCCTCGATAAGAGTTTCGTCAACACGTTTCGCTCATTGTAAACCAGGGGCTGCGCAACCTGGGCGTCATTTCGCGGCTTACGAGAAAATAGAGTAATTCTGAATAGCTTTTAAGCTTGTGTTGTGCGCTTGTTAGATCGTGCCTCGAATTATCGTCGGTGGAATTGAGCGGTGTTGCACAAACATTCGATTGAAAATGTTCACTGCAAGTATATTATATTTTTTATGACAGACACTTTGGCCCGC